>JAHBCN010011676.1:506832-514332 GCA_019359885.1 Listronotus oregonensis
AAAAAAAATGCAACAGCCTTAACAAACCAAGAAAAGACAATTTCAATTTCAATTAAAATGAAACAAAAATACTTAAAACAGAACCAAACCAAACAAAGAGAGTTTATGAAGATAATCAAAATTGGAAAAAATCCAAATTCCATAAATAGCAAAAAATATATCAAACAATCTTAACAAAATATACATCGCCCTTTTATAAAAATTAGTTCATGTTTTATTATTAATATAATAAATCTGTTCTTTGTGTTGTTGAAAATGTAAATTTACACTTATTTGTTTAATAATGTGCATTGTTTTAAGCTCTATGGTAAGTTTTTGTGGTTAGTATAAATATATACAGTGTGTCCCAAATTGGGCCTACATGTATTGGTAACTCGGGAACCATTAGAGCTACAGTGTTGGTTAAATTAGGAAAGTTTTAGACAATTTAATTGCAAAATTAAATCTGCTTTTAGATTTTATTTATCGTTTATGGTTTTTGACTTAGACAAGGAAAGAGAGCGGACACCGCGCTTGCCACCTTGTGATTCATTTTTTTACGTCGGCCGGGGCATTTTATATGTGCAGACAAATAGAGTTTCAGGTTAATTTTGTGAATTTGTGCATTAAAAATACTTGTAAGTAAAGACAATATTTATTCTTGCGATGGTGAATTGTTCAGTGTATGGCTGTATCAGCAGCAGCTGCTGAAGCAGAAGTGAAAAGAAAGAGCCCAGGATTTCATTCCACAGGTTAGTATTTATTAAGCTCCTTTAAAAGATGTTCTAAAACCTTATTTTTCCTCAATATCAATTCTTCATATTCCTTCTACTTTTTAGTATGATAAAGGGTATTGTTTTGTTTGTAAAGAAGACCAATATAGTTATCTTTTAGCATTGTTTTTCTTGAATATTTGTTGATTAATTATGAATGCTTCATAAAACATTGGCTGATTTCCATGGGCGTGCATTATTTATTTTATTTTGTTCGGTTTATTTGATTTTATTATTGCTAAGCTCAGCAGCAGCGTGGAATTTTAATAAAGCTCGTTAATTTATCACTTTACAGTAGTCTGTTTTGTTATTCAGTAGTGTTTAATCCCTCTCTAACGTCTGAGATACCTACATGATAATGTATAGATGATGTATTTTTGCTATTTTGTATATTCTGATACGTTAATTATTGCAAAACTATTGATGTTGGATATTTCTAGCTTTCCAAAAGACTTGAAAAAACGCAAATTATGGATTGCCAATATGAAAATACAGAATTGGGAACCAACAAACTATGACAGACTTTGCTCAAAGCACTTTGAGGAGAAGTGGTTGTATCGATCAGATTCCAATCTTCGGACACGCCTATTAAGTGAAGCTAGTCCCAGTATTTTTCCCGACCTTCTTAAATGTTTACAACCAAGAAAGGTATAAAAAGCATTTATTTATTTATATATTTTTATCTTAGTTTATGTGTTATTGCAGGCAACAAAGAGGTCACGCATACCTGAGCCTGAATCTCAACAAGTACCTTCTTCAGCATCACCTCATACAGCTCGCACTCAACATTCAGCTAATTTACCACAGCCTGAGATTGATGATTCCCCACGAAAAAAGAAATTACGAAGGCAGCTTTTCCAAGAACGTTTGAAAAGCAAGATAAAAACTCATAAAATCCGGGTGCTAGGGCAGTCACTGAAAAGGTACAAGAAGTTTGAGTTAGAAAAAAAGAATTTTATTAAAAATGAAGAAGCCGTCCTGTTGAAAAATATGAATAAAATTTTTAAGGAACTGTTACAAAGGAAAAAAAGTAGAAAACGAAAGTACTCACCTGAGTTACGTATATTTGCTATTACTCTGAATTTCTTTTCCCCTAAAGCTTATAATTATGTAATAGCCATGTTCGATACTTGCCTGCCACATAGTGGTTACAAACCATAGATGCTTCTCCAGGTTTTACATCTGAGTCCTTTGAAACTTTAGAAAAACATGTTCAATATAGTGATAAAACAGTTTTGTGTTCTTTACTTATCGACGAAATGTCTATAAGAAAACATTTGGAATGAGATGGTATGACATTTCATGGTTACGTAAATTTTGGAGTAAATATAAATGATGACAGTAACGAATTAGCAAAAGAAGTATTTGTTTTGCTAGTTGTCGGCATAAATGGTAGTTGGAAACTTCCGGTGGGTTATTTCCTAACTAATGACTTAACCGAAGCAAAAGAGCTCTATTGTAAAACAGGCCATTATTCTAGTTGAAAATAGAGGTGTTAAGATAGTGTCTCTTACTTGCGATGGAGCACCATCCAATATAACGATGGGAACTTTGTTAGGCTGTTCTTTTCACATCCCTACAATAAACACAAAATTTTTTGTTAATGGGAGCCCGACAAACAAATATTTTTTTCTTGACCCATGCCATATGGCAAAATTGGTACGTAATGATTTTGGCGAAAAGCGTATTTTTAAAGACATGGAAGGAAATATCATTGACTGGAAACATGTTGAAAATTTGTATAAACTACAGGAAAGCGAAGGATTGCACTTGAGAAACAAACTGCGAAAAGCGCATATAATTTTTTTAAAACAGAAGATGAAGGTTCGGCTAGCCACTCAGCTACTAAGTAAGTCTGTTGCCGCTGCCTTGGAATATTGCGAAGAAAAATTGGATCTAGACGACTTTAAAGGATGTAAAGCTACAACCAAATTTATCAGGATAATGAACAATATATTTGATATTTTGAACAGTAGATCACTAGTTGCACCTGGATTTAAAAAAGCATTATGCGAAAAAAAATATTGTGCAAAATATCAAATTTATTAATTTTGCCATAGAATATATATAACAAAATTAAAACTTTCAAGTGATGAATTAGTGATACATTCTCAGAGAAAACTGGATTTATTGGGTTAATCGCTTCTTTAAATAGTGCTTTACATTTATACAGTGAACTTGTTACCGAGCAGAAATTAATAATATATTTCCCATTATACAAAGTCAGTCAGGATCACCTTGAGCTCTTTTGTTTCATTCGCTCCAAGGGTGGATGGAACAATAACCCTACTACCCGTCAGTTTATGGGAGCTTTTAAACGGCTTTTAGTCCGAGGAGAGGTGAGAAAAGGAGGTGTTAGAAACTGTATTCCCCTTGAGCAAATTTCTGTGCTAACTGCCTCAAGTAGAACAAACTATAAGCCTAAAGAACACATAAACTTAAGTTTGCCAGGATTTTCTGCAGATGATTTAGATGACGCATCAGGAAATGATAATATATGTCTAATCTAGCAAGACCATGATTAATTAATCAACAAAATTACAATGACAGAGCGTTCCTCTCAAATCGTAATATATATTGCTGATTTTGTGTCTCACAGTTTGAAGAAGAGACTTAAATGTGAACCATGTATTGCAGCACTACTTGGCGATCGAGATAATTTTCTTCATTCTCTGATCACCAAAAAACCTTCTGGTGGTCTGGTTTATCCTTCCAAGGATGTTATATTTATTTGTAATAAGGCTGAGAGATATCTTCGGGTTTACATAGATAAAATTCATGACAAAAATACTGTCTTAATGTTAAGTCATAAAATAATATCTGAATGTATTCACTTCAAATAATTCAAACAATTTGAAGATATGTATAAGAATATTTAATAAATCATGCTTATTTCTTAATGAAATCTGTATTAACCAAATATATTAATGTGAGGTTGCATTTTCTTACCAAAATTAGGTCTCAAAAATTAGATCCAATAACGAGTCAATTTACAAAGCTGATTTTAATTCAGGGCCAATAATTGTGTTGTACATTGATGGTCAGTGCATACTTCAAACTAAGACTTGTCAGCATTGAACTCTTTCCTTTTTTAAGTCATTGACAGATCTTAATTTGAATTATGAAGTTACTATGAAAATTAAAGTAAAAATTTCTAGTTTTGAGTTATCACTGTTTTAAGGTCGAAATCTTGAATAATTTATGTTCTAAAATGTTGTCTTACAAAAATTTTACTTTATTTTTTTAATGTATCTTATAACTAATGAAATTTGAAGTTTAAAACCACTTCAATCAGCCAGTTTCCAAAAAATATATTGACTTAACATGTTTTTAACAAGTTTTTGAACAATTTTAAATTTAAATTGCGTTTATTTTAAATTTAAGTAAATACAAAAGTAATATATTGTAATAACTAAACTAAAACTATGGTTCTGATGATAATAGCAATAAAAAACACGAAAATATTTCCAAGCCTTCAGCTTTTTTGACTTCTTTCTGAAAAAAACAATTTGTTAACAAAATCAATCAATCTCTACCTTATGGTTCAAACAAAACAATAAGTCTCAGGTATGTAGGTGATAAGAAAAATATTCTTGAGCACTTGGATCACAAAATCGTTTAAGCTGAATCATCATTAGCAACATGACATGACCTGTTTTTCCCCACAAACGCGAGGACTTAGCCTGTTATTCTGGTGTATGCTAAAATAGCCATTTATCTCACCGAACTTAACCTGTTTTATATGTGGCTCGAAAAGTACCTAGATTTGCCACTGAATGGCGCTGCTATCTCAATTCGACCAAAAAAATTGACTTAGCCTTTTCCCGTGTACCCTTCATTTAGTCTCTATATGATAATGTAATATATTACAGATATATTGATTGTAGGTTAGTTTGTAAGGCCTATTATGCAATATATATATATATATATATATATATATATATATATATATATATATATATATATATATATATATATATATATATATATATATATATATATATATATATAAAAATATATATATATATATATATATATATATATTTAATATATATGTATAATTTATATTTTATATATATAAAATATAAAAAGTATATATTGTAAGTATATAAAAATTAAAATATTATATTTTATTATAATATATATAATATATATATATATATTATATAAATATATAATAAATATTTAATATAAAATATAAACCTGTCATTTGTATTGCCTCAAATTTTTAACTTTATAAAATAGAAAAGTTTTCATTGTAACGATAAAAATTAAATTATTTTTTTAGTTCACAATTACGTGGAAAAAATAGTAAAATTTACTCTTTACCTTAAAAATAGAATGAACAGTATTGTCAATGACACAATATATAATATGTAATATATTTTTAACTTTGATCATTATTTAGATGTCTTTTATATAAAATCTTGTGGAGATTTTGTAAATTTCTTTTTCAATCGTGTCACGATTTTCTCTTTAAAACACAATATATTAATAATGATTGAACTTAAGATGCAATTGACAACAGTGTTCATTCCATTTTTTGTAATAAATGTTAAACTGTCAAATTCTTTTCAACTTTTTAGTACAATTCTGCATGTCATTTTCTGTAATAAAATCGTTTAACTGTCATTTTGTTTGAAATTTTCTATGTTTATTTGAATTTTGAGTCAAAAATCACATTCTGTGACTTTAACACAACAAAAAATTGTTTTACAGATTCAACTCTGCTCTTTTGAATTTGCCATCTTCAGTTTAAAAATTTTAATTTAACAAAATGTATTCTGCGAGAAATCAGTCAATAAATTAGAGTCCGCAATTTTTAATATTTACTCCTAAAAAAAGTATTAAACATAGATTTACATTTGGAAAATTATCTGCTACTAAATAGCAATAATTCAAATTAAATGAGTCAAAGTAAAGTTCATTTTCATTTTTAATATTTCTGTGATATTGGTTTAGAACACGTTACATGCTACAGCGCGCGATGTGGCACTCGGTAACACGGCGTCGTGCGCTGTTAGGTGTCCACTCTCTTTCCTTGTCTAAGGTCTTTGAGATAATTAAGAAAAACCAAAATGGTGCATTTGATAGTAGGCTTAGACTAGACTGCGTAATGGCCGCCCCGTTTCATAAAAAACAAATGAAACGCACCCGGAGCGGCATCAACCTAACCATAGACATTTAAGATTCTTAGTGATGAACTTGTTACCCTATGGATCTTTTGTGAGAGCGAAATTCAAAACTTATACAAAAAAAGTTATGCTTTTTGCAAAAATTAATACTTTCTAATATTACCTTAAACTGATAATAATTAAACACAACTGTAAAACAAAAATGTATCAGTAAACAAGAAAATAAAATCACAGTACATGTCTTAATCCATTTTTCACACATTTCTCACTTTTTCCAACACCTTGCGGGTTACTCGGCGTAACGTGTTTCGGTTGATGGAAGCAAACACATCCCGTACCCTGTGTTCTAGTTCCAGCCTAGTTTCGGGCGGAGAAAACTCGTACACCTCATTTTTTGCGTGTCCCCATAGGTAAAAATCAGAGGGTGTGATGTCCGGTGATCTAGCTGGCCAAGCAATTGGCCCATTATTAGAGATTATGTTGTCATTAAAGGTATTTCTAAGGACCTCCATCACCTACTGTGCGCTGAACATCCGTCTTGCTGGAACCACAAATTATTTATTTCATTTGGCGGAACTGTATTTCTAACGGCCGGTAAAATCTGTTCTTGTGGGAGTAGCAAATACCTATCTCCATTCAGAGTTTCTTCAAAAATAAATGGTCCAATTAAACGGTTGTCTAAAACAGAAAAATTAGTGTTCTATCTAATTGTGAGACGTAAATTAAAGGTGCATTTTAAATTACCTATGATGCCACACCAGACATTAAAGCCAAACCTTGTTTGTAGCCGTCTTTCTTCTAAATTATGTGGATTGTCTGTATCCCAGCAGTGATAATTGTGCTTATCAAAAATTCCACAATTTGTTTCACAAAAGATCCATAGGCTAACAAGTTCGTAACTAAAAATCTAAAATGCCTTTGGTTAGGTTGTTGCCGCTCCGGAAATTGTTCTTCGTATGCAGCAAGTGTTGCAGTTTCTGTATTTCTGTTAGATTTAAAATAAATTTTTAGCATATCCACCTTTTCATCATTGGAATAATTAAGAGCCATTATTGTAAATACTTAAAATAATCAAAACTTGAATTTTTGTTGAAGGCGTTTCTAAACGGGAAATATGCACGCTAATTTTGACATTTACATTATTTAAATTATAAGATGCGTATCATTTGTTTTTTATGAAACGGGGCGGCCATTATGCAGTCTACTCTAAGCCTACTATCAAATAAACAAAAATTATCGTTTTTAGAGCTTAAGCAATCCGAAAACCTAGACTTGTGATACATCAATAAAAAGCTCTTGAAGAGCTCTTTTCAAAAATGTAAAAATCCAATATGGCGTCCGTATGAAAATTCAAAGTTTGGGTAAATATCTTAAAAACAAATAAAATTAGAAAAATATTTTTACTTAAATTAATTTTTAAAAAGAAAAGTGTTCTAATAATGTAGTAATCTTAAAACCGTAAAATTGGTAGTTTGCGAGCTACAGGCAAAAGTTAAAAATGCACCATTTTGGTTTTTCTTAATTATCTCAAAAAAAAATAAAAGATAAATAAAATCTGAAAGCAGATATAATTTTGCAATTAAATTGTCTAAAACTTTTCTAATTTAACCAAC
>JAHBCN010011676.1:519332-560800 GCA_019359885.1 Listronotus oregonensis
AGTTGCCTAAGATCCCTTTGGATCAAAGTAACATATCCAAAAAATTTTTACCCCCCGCCTTCCCAAAAGAGTTCTCTTCATCACCATTGACTCTTCATTTAAAAATTTTGCCCCCCCCCGAAAAAGTATGAATTTTTTGGTTTCTTCTATTAGGATATCGCTAGGCGTACAACGCACAAGCATTCTAGATTTTTCTGCATTCGCCAATATTAATAGCATGTCAACTTGCTCGTTTCTTGTAAAACTCATAGTAAAAAATCTGTAGTTTATTTTATTATGAAATGGAATAAAGTGAAAATAAATTTAAGTGAAACAAGGTTGTCAAACGTCAAATAACTAAATAATAATGGCTACGCTATGAATTGACTTTCATTTGTTTTCCACAGCCTACTATACTTTTCAAATAAATGCCATTTAAAAACATCCTGAATTTTCATAGCCTTCTTACTTTCTTGCGACAATTAGGAGTTTCTATGAAATAGCTGTAATTTTAATTTGTTACTAAAACCGATAGTAGCTTGCAGAACATCATGGAAAATTCGTTTTATTGAAAGCCAATAATATAGGTATATTTTTTAATACTGAACCTGGAGTTTTTATTTTGATCACATCGCTACTTGACAGTTTCAAATATTTTTTTGTCTTTAAGCAATATGGGGATTTTGGGTTTTCCCAAATTCCTTGATAGCCCGCCATTTTAAAAAGAAAATGTCACACCCGTAACAATGAAAATTGAAACACCCTGCCCTTACATTAATTTTCAACATAGAAATTTAATATTTGGGGATGTTATGGGGTTATTAAGCACATGTTTTGACGCATTATTTGACATGGTACTACTTCCGGTTTAGACAGAAGTTCTACCAACTTGTAAATTTTTAATAGAACCCTGTTTTCGATAGAGCTTGAAATTACCTTTTTTGATATTTTTAAAAAATGGTTCCTACGCCGCCATTTTGAAAGAAAATTGCAACTTGTGATATATCACTGAAAAGGGAATTTCAAGCTCTATCGAATAGTCAAAAATATATACAGTGTTCTATTAAAAAATAATAAGAAATCTGAGTACGCACTCTGCCTAAACCGGAAATTCCAAATAAGCCAAGTCAAAAATAATTTGGCGGATAACTTGCCATTTAACATCCCAAAATGTCTTAAAAATTTATTTGAGAAAAATTTATGTGCAAAGTGTTTCCAATTTTTCATTGTCCTGCTATTATATATTAATTTAAAATAATAAAAAAATTAATAATATTTATTTATATATTTTATATTATATATATATATATATATATATATATATATATATATATATATATATATATATATATATATTTAAATGTTAACAAATGCATCCCACGATACCAGGCGAGTATGCCTAAAGATTACCAACTCTATAATATACAAATTAAATGCGTATTTAACCCATTTCTATCAAAAATATTAAACTTGAGTGGTAGTAATACTAAAGGAATCGAAAACCGAAAAATAAAATTCGTAAATGTAAAAGCAATGACGAAGTACCTATGTTTTTTTTCGAATAATTCTTACTTACTGGTAAACAAACCTCAAAAGGTTAAAAGTGTAAAAAATAAAATAGCAATTGTTTAAATCTTTTCCCACTTTACTTTTATATTAATACTTAGACACTGCCACAACTGAATAATATATTCCGCGTTAGGGTCAATCCATCTGATGTGGTCCAAAAAAAATAAACTGGTTGCTCGACCATTTTTAAACATAATGCAACTTTCCAGGTTGTTT
This sequence comes from Listronotus oregonensis, assembly GCA_019359885.1. NCBI lineage: Eukaryota > Metazoa > Arthropoda > Insecta > Coleoptera > Curculionidae > Listronotus > Listronotus oregonensis. The sequence goes on from JAHBCN010011676.1 coordinate 521,097, forward strand.
CCTCTTTATCTTAAGACTTTAAAACCATTTTTTTAATTCAAGCAGTTAACTGATGGCGGCCATGTTGGTTTTGGTGCACACGCCAAATTTTACGATTGTAAGGGTTTACAAAAAGATTCATAACTCTAAATGTATTTTTCTTAGAAGTATGAAACAAAATCAATCTTGCTTATTATTTTGTAAGAAAAAATAAAGGATCAGTAGTTTATTTACCTATCTCTTTTTTCTATGTAAAATCACATGACAAAATAAATGTAAAATCCAGCGAAAATTTACTTTTTGTATTTTTTTTTTCAAGTAAAAGAGTCGAATACACTCTGTTTTTTTTTATTTGTTTGTTGGTATGTGTTGGTAGTATAACCAAAATAATATTAACTGCAATATAACTATCCATTAAGTTCAAAAAATCTTTTTTTTTAATCCTTAATTTTGACTTCAAATAACTGATCGGGTTGGTTATAAAAATCTAAAATTTACACAAATTATAGTTTCTATGTATGCGTTGCTAGCAAAAACAATCTTGTGTATTTGTGTGTATTACTGAAAAAAAGTAATAAGCCCCTAAAAGTGACGAAAAATCTGTCAAAGCGATATTCTTTGGCACACTAAAAATGCTGCTAGAGGTTTCATATTGCCCTTACCTAATTAATTTATTATATTATTAACCTGTTTGTTGCTGGAACAAATTTTGTGTAACAATTTATCTGCTGGTTTCATGTTATATCAACCCTGAGACCATGTCTGAACATGAAACTATCTTATTAAGACATGCCTGATGTTTACTATACAGTTAAAGAATTTATAGTAGTGGGTTTCAAAGTTTTAATTTAATAATTTTAATATGGAGAAACAGCGTTCCATAGAAAAATATGCAAATGAAGAGTGTTATAAAACAGTGGCAAAATAATTGATTAATATAAGTAACTTCTATAATCAAAACCAACAAAATATTTTTTTACGTACAAATTTGAATGTTACAACTGAATGTAAGTTCCATGAAGAAGAGTTTTTGTTAAAATTCAATCAGTTATACGGAGAGCTAAACAGGTAAAACCAGATTAATCTTTTACGCCTAAATATGGTTCATAAATTAAAAGATAAATGCATTCTTGCATTAAAAGAAGGTAAAATTTAAATTATTAGTTTACGTCCTCAATCTTGTTCTGGGTCCAAAATAACATCAGAGTTCGACCTGTCTGAGCATAATTTTCTATGAAACACTATTTCTCCATATTAAAACTACCAAATTTGAACTTCAAAACACACTACTATAAATTGTTTAACACGTTAAGCGCCACCACAGGATCTGAAAATCAGGCCCGAAATGCCCAAATTTCCTTATTCTCAAATTCGCTACCTATTGGCATTGGCATATAAATCTGACATTTTTTAAATCTTTATAATTTTTTCTTTTTTGAGGTACTCGTTCTATGTCGCGTGGCCCGTTACACCAAATATGCATTCTAGGGCCACGCGACACATCAGTTGTATCGCATTTAACACATAGGTATAGACTTTTTTTAGCGTCGTGTTATTCGATGAACAAACTTGCTATCGAGTTTTTATTAGTTTTGGCAGTTGTAAATGCTTATTTAGTGTACAAGAAAATATCTATAGCAGACTTTCAAGACCAGTTTATCTCTTGTAAAATTGACCGAAACTCAAACCATCGATCAAGAGGACGAGCCAAGTGACACCATGTTTTAGTGGAACATATCTCGCGGTTCTGTTGTCTTGTGTGTTATCGGAGTCTTAAAAAAATAGACTAAAGTGTTCTGGTGGTAGTAAATTTTATTGTGTTCCATGCTCATAATTTGTTTTCATTGTCATTGTTTATTTCTATAAAAATTTATATATAGATCTTTTGTTTCCTTCCCATTTTTCATCTTGGTAGAATAAGCATTTTGTTTGCAAATTTGTGTGTCAAAAATGTTTTGTATAATCTAGCGTTAGTAATTTTATAATAAAAGTTATGATGTAATATTAAAGCTTATTTTTTCCGGTAATAATACTCATAATATATATGTCTAAAAAAACCGACCAAAAAAAAATTTTTTTTTTAAAAATTTAATGGACCAATATGAAGGCGCGGTTCTCTAGGCCACGTTCTTTTAATTTTCATAAGCAAATCATATCAGCGCGACACACTCGCTGTGTTACATTGCAATATAAATCATGCAGCAATGTAACATCAGGGGGTGGTCACTCGAGCTTTGGACCCCAGCCGCAGTGGCGCTAGTTGTGACTACTGGATCACCTGGTGAACACTCGAAGAAGAAGAAGACAAATTGACTTTGACATTTCAATTTTTTTTACGTCAGTGATTTTTGTGTTTATGTTCTTTGTTTTTTCTTTTCAGCGATTTTTTTGAGGTTTCTCCAGTGTTTTTGCTATTTATTGAAATTTTACAATGGTTTGCAAGTGCTGTGTCCCTAATTGTCCATTTAAAAACAGCAAGACAACGACGTTTTCCAGTTGATCGACAAGTAAGTAAACAAAATTGTTGTTAATGAATAATATTAAAAAATTAAGAACCTATTTATCATCGGAATTTTATTTATTTATTTGAATTGTAAAGTTTTTGTCGGAAAATATTTATTTATCCGAAAACTCGTAAATCTAAATAATAGAAGTAGGCATGTAAAATTATCAAAAGTGTTATGAACCAGCAACACCAAATCATCTAAACAGCATTATAAAAGTAGAAGTAGTTGACTATTGGTAATACTCAACCTGTGGTTAACCTTAGATTGAGATTAAAATTTCATAATATAAACATCAGCCAAATGTTCAAGTGACAGATTTTTAATGTATATCAACCAAGAGTTAATAATTTCTGCTGAGCAGAGCTATAGGAGCTTTATAGCAAAATAAAAACAGTTTTGGGATAAGTTGACTTATCCTCCTTTGCATTTTTCTCACAGAAATATTGCTAGGTAATACAAAAAATTTATAACTTAACATGATATGGGTACATGTTTGTTTTAGAATGTCATTTCCTATTTCAATTTTAATATTTGAAATTAACAATATGCTAAGGGGTTTTTATTTACAGTTTATTATAAATGCTTCTAATTTTAGTAAAATAAAATAAAAAATAAAGTTTTACTCAAAACAAAAAAAATTGAACCTATTCAGTTTTTTAATTAGAATTTCTATTTTAGCTTTTCCTAATATGGTTAAATGCAATCGATCGGACTGACCTCTATCAGAAGGATCCAAAGATTGTTCGTGAGAACTATCGAGTTTGCGATAATCATTTTGACAATGATTCGAAATTTAAGGCTACAAAGCACAACCTGACAGATCTGAAAAGAAATGCAGTTCCTTCATTACTAATTAATTCTGGTAAGTAATTGCCTTGATTTTTTTATTTTTTATTGAATTGACATGCCTTTAATTCCATTATTATTGCTCTTTAGTGATATCTTTAAAAGAATATTCATTTTTGTTATTTATAGAAAATTGTCCACCTGAGCATCTACAACCAAATGTAGCTTGTAATAAGTCATTAGTTGTACCTGGACCTTCCAAAATACCCCAGGAGCCCTTAGCAGAGATGTCTCAAAATACTGTACCAGAAGCTGTATACTTTGAAGAAGTTCCTTTAAAAAATTTTTAACACAGCTTAGGTAACTTTTTGAATAAAATTTGGTTTCTATTTCCAATAATTATACCTTGATTAAATTTATACTTACAAAAATATTACGGTTTCAAATATACAGTCCCAAAGAAAATGTTTTGTTTTGAAGCATAAAAAATATAATGGATTAAAATACACCACATCTTCTTGCACTGTATGTTTTAAATAGAGTTTATTTTAACCAAGTTTTTTTCCAAATCCATGAACAGTTATAAATAAAACCAATAACAAATAAGTTATATGTATATAACAATTTTTTTTTTCCTACTTACAGAAGGAGACAAAAGATGCTTCTAGAAAAAGAAGACCAAGAAGAAAATCAACATAGACAAAAGCAACAGAAAAAAGTCCATTTCAGAAAGGCATATTTTGAAGGCTGTTGAAAATATTAAAAATTTCTCAGATGACCTGAGAAACCAAAAACACCTGGTAATAAGGAGATATTTGGACAAAATAATAGAATTTGTGAGGCTCTGAAAAATTTATAAAAGCAAAGTTAAATACTACCACATATAAATTTGTTATGAGCCAACTGAACCAGCAGAAGCAAGAAAAGAAAGGCAGGAGGTACACTGAAAGACAAAATATTCCCATGGCCTTGCTGAAGCAAAGTCCCAAAGAATTTAAATTGTTAAGGAAGGTATTTGCTTTGCTCAGAAACATTAAAGAGTTTTAAAAGGCTGTGATTTCCATCTGGATTAAATATCAAGTCATACAAACATTAAAAAAGGAAGTTGGAAAATGAATACACTCATAAATATTGTATTTTGGTTTTTGATGAAATATCATTAGAAGCTGGTTTGACATTTAATAAAGAAGAAGATCGAATTTATGGTGTAGAGGAAACTCCAGAAAGGAGAAATTTTGCAGATCATGCCATGGTTTTTTTGTTTAGAGGCATAGCAAGAATTGGAAGCAACCAATCAGCTATTATTTCTCCCAGGAACAATGAAATCCACCATAGTTGGAGTGGAAATTAAAAAAACAATAGCTGCTTTGCAGGATATTGGTCTTTCGTTGTCCACCTGTTGTGACCAATACAATTGCCACAATAAATTTTTTGAGAATCAAAGTAGAATTGAATATCGAAAAATAAATCAACAGGAAGAATATCAGTCACCTGGTTTCCACATTAATGGGCAAGAAATTGTTCCACTGTATGATGTACCTATTTAGTGAAAGGACTTCGTAATAACTTATTAAAAAAAAAATTTGAAGTTTAAATGGAAAAACACTACCCAGCTTGTTTCTTGGAACGATATTATAACATTTTATGAAGTAGATGCTGGAGATTTTGATACAAAAATGTGCAATAAACTCACAGATGGAACATCTACCCGGATAAAATGAAGAAAATGAAAGTAAAACAATGCGGCCCAAGTGTTTTCCCAAGAGTTTCAGCCTCCAAGAAAGCACTTCTAAAATTTGGTATTCATCTACAGTTTTGGAGAATATTGCACTATAAATATTTTTTTTTTTTCAGGTGGTGATACATTGCCTCACTGCAGAAGGAACTCAGACTTTCTTCTTTTTGTAGACAAACTATTTGACAGCTTAAACGGATCGATTTTGAAGCCAAATTTACAAAGCCCTTGAGGTGTGCTATCCAAAAGCATTCAGCCCATCATAAATTATTTCCTGAGGCTCGAAGAGTGCTAAAATCCATTGAATATTTTGACCGTGATGGAATGAAAACTCGCATACCTCCAACATTCAAATTTAATAAAAACTATGAAGGAGTGGAGCATATTTGAAAAACTGGAACAAATTGGATTTAAATTCTGTTTCCAGAAGACTAAACCAAGATGTCTTGAAATAGTTTCTATTATTGAAGTCATGGGTGCAGGATATAAATCCAAATTTTCTTTTAAATCCTTTTTAAAAACCCTTTCGGTTTAATTTTTTCAGCACTTCACCTAGTGCGATTGTGAACCTGATGATTGTCTTTAGGCATTACAGGTATGCAAAATTTTTGGGAAAATTATCAAGCCCCATTGAAATGAAGAGGACTTTGATCCCTTCAAATTATGCCAAAATCTTATTTTAATTTTAAATTCTTCCGCCAAATTTAATAAAAAAAAATCAGCATGCCTTTATTGCGGATATGTGGCAAAGCAAATTTTTAAAAAAATTGGAAAATGTGATGACTGTAAAAACCCTATTAAGTAAAACAAAGAACAATTCCATTATTAATTAATTTTGTCCAGGGGTACTCAAGCACTATTAAAAAATTCTTATTTTGTTTATTTATTTACACTTTGTGTGAACTTTGCCATCATTTTCTAAAAATATATTATTTAAAAACGTCAAAAAAATTTAATTACATCTGTAAAAGGGGTTTTTAAGAAATATTTTGCAAAACACATGGTTATTAAATATTTCTTGGATTTTTTTAAAATTTTATATATTTACCTGGGGTTTAAAAATTAAATAAAACTTTAAAGGGATCAACACAACCCAAATTAATGATGATGAAAGAAGCGGTAATAAATATTATTTAACACATAAAGCAGGAAAGGAGAATTCAGCAGATTAAAAAAATCATTAAGTAAAAATGATCCATTAGCAATACTTTAAAAATTATTTACAGGAATTTTATTTTGTTAAGAATTTAAAACATCTTATTTTTGCATATCAATATTTATCCTCCAAAAGTCCTGTTTGCAACTTTAGATAATGGCCTGAAATAATGAAGTAAATGCTTTTACTTGTAATTTTAAACTTAATTCATTAAACTCTGTAATTACATTATATACTGACACTTGCACAATGTTAAAAAATTACTTTCATATTGTTAAATTAAAATCATTGCATACCTTATAATATTCATTATATATTATATAAATATTCATTAATATTCAGAAGCCATTATTTAGGGTGCCTCAACTTTAAATACACAATACACGACATTCTTTGCCCCCGGAAATATACATTACTTCGAGAAATAATAAATCTGGAAACACGGTTTGTTTTATTATGTACACTGTAGCTGTACTCAATGTACAGGTACCAACGAGGACTGAACAGGGGCTTATTTTTACTTTCCCCTGTATTTTAAAAAATTGAAAATACCCAAATTTGGGTCTTACTAAGAGAATTCAAAAAATGTTATGGGTAAATTTAATCAAAAACAAAAGACTGGCGACATGGACGATCATTTTTTTAAGTGGAATGTATTTTTTATACGTTTTTTTCTTACGTCTAATGTAATAAAAATTTTAATATTAAGATAGCATGTTATGCTCAATTTTGGGGGGTTTTCTTCATTTTTGCCTTATTATTTCTAACAACCTGCTTTACCTCTAATTATTTTATCACAGGTGAAACACCTTAAGATCTATCAATGTCAAGCAAATAATTATAATTTTTTATTTGCTTGACATTGATAGATCTTAAGGTGACTCAAGGTGTTTCACCTGTGATAAAATAATTAGAGGTAAAGCAGGTTGTTAGAAATAATAAGGCAAAAACCGAAAGAAAAACCCCCAAAATTGAGCATAACATGCTATCTTAATGTTAAAATTTTTATTACATTAGACGTAAGAAAAATCATATTTTCTAAAAATCGTATAAAAAATTATACATTACATTTAAAAAACTGATCGTTTAATTAGTTTTTTTTTGATAAATTTTTTACCCATAACATTTTTGAATTCTGCAGATTAAAATAAGCCAATTGGCTATTTTCAATTTTTTTAAAAATACAGGGAAGGTAAAAAATAAGCCCCTGTTCAGTCCTCGTTGGTATGTTAAAAATCACCTTTGGCGCTGTTATTCTAGATTGGAGACTTATTTTTGTTGACGATTCTACAGCAACCTATACATTTTTAACGCAATTTTTCTTGTTCTAGGATAATAATTGTATATAACCGGTTTAAAAAAGAATCTTATTTCTGTAAGAAACAATATTTTTATTTGTAAAAAACTGATTCTTTATTCTTAAGTTAAAACAACAGGAAAAGTTTACAATATGCCCGCAATTTCTGAGATACAGAGCTTTTTTAGTTAGCATTGAAAGCAGATGATCGCGTCGAAAGCAGCGCCCCCAAAGAGACGGGGTCGGAACTAAAGCGCAGCTTGGTTTACGTGTCGAGAGTGTCCCATCTTATCCTCTCCTTTAATATATCTAATCTGTGTGTAACATATCAAGTGTGTCGCGGAGCTCAAAGAACGAAATGATGTGTGACACGCGCATTATACATCATGGCGCTTAACGTGTTAAGTTAATACAGAAGGCTACTAACAAACTAAACAGTATAAAACTGCGAAGCAAACATAAGGCATATCCTAATAGTATAGTTTTATGTCCAGACATGGTCCCAAGGCGAACATAACATGAAACTATCAAATGAATTGTTACACAAAATTTGTTCCAACAAAATAAGGCATAATAATATAATAAATTAAGTATTAAAACACAAAATAAAATCTCTAGCAGCATTTCTTGTTGTGAAATTTACAAAAAGTAAAATTTCGCTTGATTTTACATTAATTTTGTCCTGTGATTTTCACACAGAAAAAAGAGAGATAGGTAAATAAACTATACAACCTTTATTTCTCCTTACAAAAAAATTAACATGGTTTTTGTTTTATCCTTCAAAGAAAAATATTTTTAAAGTTATAAACCCTTACAATCGCAAAATTTGGCGTGTGCATCAAAACCAAAATGGCCCCATCAATAAACTGCTTAAATATAAAATTTTAAAAAATTGGTTTTTATGTCTTAAGATATAGCAGAAACAACCTAAAAAGTTTCAATATTTTTAAAAATGGTTAAACAACCAACCTGTGATCATTTTCGATGAAATGACCCATTTACAGTCTGCAAAATCAATTTTATGACCGCCTAACATGTCCAGTTTTTGTCTTATCCTTATTGTTTAATAGTAGTCTACCTAGCTTACCTTATTTACAGAGGTGGTTTTACATCTTAATTTATCTAGTCTAATTATTAGTACAATATTGGAGTAGGTTTGGGCAATTTTTTCAGTTAGCAAGACTTTTTAAAAGAAAGGGTAAGTTTAATGAGCCCCTTGCATAAAATGTATTTTGATCTAAAAACACGTCAAATCTCGTCCTTTTCCTGTTAAAGAACCATCTCCCAAACATCTTTTTTTAGAAAAGAAAAATAGTTTCTGCTTAATGACGATTTTTTGAACCAATGCAATACGTTTTTTTTGTTAATGTGTTTTTGCCAAACGAAATTAAACAGATTGTAGTATTCTACTTTTTAAATAAACAAATAAAAATGGCACTTATCCACTGATTGAAAATCAAAAGTGTTTCAATATACGGAATAGCTCCGAAGTACAACATTTTTTAATAACTTATTGCTTTTTGAGTTATTTGTGATTAAAAATATCAAAGGAAAATACGTTTTTAAACTTTTTTTGCTAATAACTTAAAAACTTTCAGTTTTATGAAAAAATTATTTATAAATAAAATAAAGCCAGTAAAAACAAACATATTTGTTTTTTTTTTACTTATGGTAGCCGCAAAACAAAGCGACTGTATTACTCCTTGAAGGCAATTTTTATTTTCTTTAAATCGAAAATTTCAACGTTAAATAAAGGAAAAACTATAAATTTTCCGGAAAAAATATAGAACCTTTTTTAAAGTACTAAAAAAGGCAAAAATAAGTACCAGTAAGTCTTTAGGACAAAAATTAAGTGAGTTATGATGAAAATAAGATGGGTCGCTCGAACTTTTGAAGAAAAATTGAGCAATAAAACTGGAGCCATTACCAGTAGTATTAAAATATATGAATTTTGATGTAAAGTAGTTTTTACCTAATTACTCTAACTCTTAAAGTAGTAAAGTTAGATGCAATTTCACTACAAGACCTAAAGTTGTTTGTTTATAAACATAACCATAAAGCCATTTTTAATTTCTGAAATAAGTCTAAAAGGCGTTTGGTAAAAAAATCAAATACGGAACTTATTTACACTTAGTTCCATTTTTTAGTCCTACACTTTTCTACTCTGAACTTAATAACAAACAGACCTTAATATTTGACGTACTTACACATAATTACAGCTAATAAAATGCTTAAATCTATAGTTTTTCAATTTTTATAGAGAGGAGTCGTTTCCACCCCTTAAAAATAAAAAGCGCAAGTTGCGCGTACATAACTTTTGGAGTGCAGAATAAAGTAAGTTTTTCTTTCTTTCTTGACTTGTTTGGGGTTAAAACAACCCCATTCGCCTATAATTTAATACGTTCCGCCAGGTCTCCCCTTTCCAGACTCTGCTTTCCGGGGCTTTGTAGTGGAATAACTGGATGCGGGCTTGAAGCCCCCAGAAATTCCCGAAAATTTTAGAAAATCAAAAGCTTTTCAATGTCAAATGTCATGAAAGGCACAATGTTGTTCCGACCAGGAAGCTGCTACTGGTTTCACGCATAACCGGTTTCTGTCAATACTGCTCCTTCCTGCTGAGCGCGCAACCATCTTCCGCCATTAGGAAAATACCTCGTGCGTGGGGGCCTCAGAAAGGAACAGGTATAGAAATCTTCGTTCACAGCGCTTAGCCCCAGAAGAAGGACTCCATCGTTTGGCTTGAGTTTCTCCTTGATCCCCGATGGCAAAAGCTGTTGATACAGCGCCTTTAGCCGCCTTCCCGGAAAAAACTGTAGTTTTTTTTATCGCGAGCACTTCACTGATCGAAGGTCAAAAAGGAACTGATAAAGTAAGTTGAATTTTCAAATTTTTAGAAAAATCTATGCAGTTATAAGGATTTCGGAGGTAATATCCAATTTTTGCCTTCAGTGACTGGACTACGGTTGCCTCTGCCGATCAGGGACTGTGATTATGTGTGATTAGCAGCTTATAACGTAAATACCGTTTTCGCGCCATAATTTAACATTTAAATTTTAATTGCTTGTAACTTTGATATAAAATTTCGTATTAAAAAATATTTGGCAAAAGTGTTATTTTGGGATAATGGGTTATTTTTAGCCAGTGGCGGCTCGTGACTATTTTGTGCTGTGTGCTGCATTAAATAATATTAAAAATTTTGCTCCGAGTTACTCTATATATTTATTTGCATGGTTCAGGCCTAATTGCCGGGTGTAAATATATATTATTGTATGGCGGACACTTGAATGGACACCTTATTCAAAATAAAACTAAATATAAAATTACAGGAAAAATATTTTATTAGTTTTAATTTATTGAAAATTTACATTTGGTTAATAAATAAATGTTGTTTAATAAAAGCTAATAAATGAAAACTAAACACACAAATTGGGTCTGTATTTATAGGCTTAATCTGTACGCAGATTGCAAAAAATTAGAATTATCAACTAACAAAACAAGGATTTAAAATAAATCATTTATAGAACATTTAATATTATTTTTTATATATAAACTCCATTCGCCTATTTTTTTTTGCTAACAAATTTTTCTATAACTTTTACATTAAAATTTTCAACAGAATGAATTAGCTCTTTGTCTACTGAAAGCATTATCTCTTTGTCTACAGTAATGCATTAAATACGGGTTTCTTCTTATTAAATAATAAACTACTTGAAACAAAATGCCTACATATCACATATACATACATTACTTCAAAATTTATATCAGTAAAACATTTTATAAAGCGGCAACGTGCGTAATCCTTCAAAATTTCTAGTCGGTGCTATTGTTTAGTCAGCACCAGCCTGCATTAAAATCATACGTTAAAACCAGAGAAAGCAGTGGGCAGAGAAGGAGAAACATAGAGAAGCGACAAACGTGTCGGCACCTTTGATGTTATGGGGCAAAGTTTTTGTGACCTTGAATTTTCCAAGACAGATAGCCGGTCACTTACACTGAGAAAAATTCGGACTCGTAAAATACGTCGTACACTGTAAAATTTGAATATTATTTTTTAATACAAACAAATATGTTCTAAAACTAATAATTGATTTAAATTTAAGCAAAAATGTTAAAATTAAATATGGTCTTTAACAAATATGGCTAGTTAAGTCACTACACAAACAAAAAAAAATTGTATTTCAACACAGGTACATGAAAGAAAAATAAAAAATAATTAATGTCGCACGCTAATAAAAGTAGTTTACTTTGTAGATAAAAAAAGCTATACAATTTTGGGTTGGGTTTTCTTTTAAAAAACCCGGGACAAAAAGCTTGGCTTTACGGTCAGAAAAAACACAATCTAATAATATTTTAATTTAAAAATAAATAAAAGATATAAAATTTTATGTCAGGCCCATATAAATTTTTTTAAAAAAGGGGCCGTGCCCTGAACAAATGGCTAGATTTTTTATATTGCTTTTTTTTTAGTTAAGATAATAAAACACATTCTCGAAAAAAAAAATATATTAAAAAAAAACTTAAACATTCAAATACAAACCTTTAAAACATACATACAAAAACATTATGCAGGCTGTGGCTTTTAAATCTCAACATTTAGAACGATCCAGTAAGTAAAAGTATTTGCTAATTTTTAATACTATCAAAATTCGAGTAATAATTTTAGACGTTGGCCTTAACAACGCTTATAGCCGTATCCACTATAATATTTTAATCTGGTTTAACTAAACGTTTTTTTTGACTGTGACAAATAGCATGCTATTTTTCCCCGTCTAACTCCCCCTAATCAAAATTAAAAAGTTAATTTAAGAAATTTGCCTTTGGTGTATACGGGCATTAATGTGAAAAAACCAATTTCCAAAATATTTAAGTAAAAATTGGGAGCAAGATTACCCTAAAGCTGAATTTAAGTTTGACGGACTGTAAACGTAGCCAAAAAATACCCAATTATAGAATGATATATTCTTTTTACAAATAAATGTAAACTCATGTTCGTTTATGTATAAATAAGAATACATACATTCTATAATTCATATTTTTGCAGTGCGTTCGGCCGAAATTTTTTTTGTTTCATAGTTATTTAATTGCAGTGCACTATTTTTTCCACACCATCACTGGGGTACAGTGTTGGGCTCGTTTTTTATGGGTGTCCCCAGTAGGCCTAATCCACAAAGATTTTTTTTTTTTAAAAAAAATAAAGTTTTTTAAAGAGTAAACTTAGTATTTCAAAATATTGCAGTCAACATTTTAGAATTAAGTCTTTATCAAAAAATTAATATTTATTTTAAACCCTGTAGCACACAGATTACTTAAGGAATTTTTTAAATCAGTTTAAGAACCTAGTTTTAAGCCATTTTTACTATGCAGTTACATATCCCTAAATGTGGGATAAAATTTTGAGTTTTCTTACATTTTTTTTACCTTTTTGATTTATTTTAAGGTCCCTATTTGAATATTTGATAGTATAAAAAATTTTAAGCCTAATAAATAACTTTAAAACATAATCAAAAAGGAAATTGGGGGCAGGGATGCTCATAACATTGTCTATTCATTAAACTCAATATTTATAGAAATTCCCTGCCAAATACAAATTTGCTCAAAATTACTATTAAATATTTTTTCTAATTCAAACAGATATTTAATAAATTGTTCTGGAGGTGATTCAATCCACCATATGTTGTACTGTTATCAAACCCCTTTTGAAATGTATTAATAGAGAATTCATATTAAGTTCCTGAAACCCTTCGTAATTTTTACAAACATCGCATTTTTTTGTGGTTCTCTAAAGCTCTTTTTAAAATGTTCCACAAACATAACTAAAAGCATTTTGTGCAGGAATATTGTTTTTTTCTATAATTATAATCTGGAAGACTAATTGCAGCCTTAGATTTTGTTTCCTGGTTAACAATTTCAGTTATGTTTGTGGACTTCATATCCATTAATAAATTATCCAAATCGATTTCACAATTCATAGTATTGCTGTGCATATAATTTAGAAAAGAAAAGTTTTTTGAACGCTCTTTGGAACTGGATTGGCGTGGGGTTAACATTATTTCCACTTTGCTGTCTAATGCTACCAAAAAAGTTTTCCAGGCAATCTGTATTAATGCGTCTGGTTTTTAAGTATTTAAAATCAAATTTGGATAATTTATTCCACAGTATCATAACACTATTTATGGTAGTAGCCCAACATTTATGAAATTTAACTTTATTTGAAATATCTTCATTTTTATTATTTACTATTTTAAGGTTACCTAAAAAATTTAAAGTTGATTGAAAAAAATTCTAATTGAAACTGCGATCCATCGTAAACATTTTTAAATTTGGCCGGATTTCTCAATGAAAATGAATTTAAGATATCAAACAAATTGTTAAATTTTTCTATGACTTCGATCGTTCAAAAGCACTGGCAGGAAGTGCACCCAAAGTTACAAAAGTGTTCATGGCACTGGCCACTGAGTACAAAACCTGGCTTCAAAAACACTCTCATCTTTTCAAAATTAGTTGGGTATAGATGGGAATTTGTTAATTTGGGGAGCACACCTATAAAATTGTTTTTTGTCAGCTTTATAAAAAGTTTCAATATATGACCAACTTGTTATTTTTCCATCAAAATGAAAAGAGTGTTTCATTAAATTATTCCTTGTTGCTTTAATTAAATGACAAGGGTCAAAGATATAAACAAATTTCTGATCTCCTACTTGAAATTCAGAAGATTCAGAAGTAATTCCAAATAATTTAGCAAGCTCAAAAAGTTTGACCCCATATCACTTGAAATTGCCTCAACTTTTAAACCAATATTAACTAATTTTAAGATACAGCGTTCAAGTATGGATTTAAGGTCCTTTGCCTTAAGTGTACTTCCTACAAAAAAAAAGGCCAATGGCTGCTTCCAGGTAAAATAAAACCCCTAACCATTATGACCAAAGCGTTTTTACATATTGTAGTGTTTTTTTGGTTTTCACCTAAATTTTCAAATCCTACAATTTCATCAGTACCTGGGCAATAAACAAGGTTAGATTTTAAAGAAATTTCATCAATACATAAGATACAATGAGAATCTTGGTAACATGGTCTTTGTTTTAATTTCAAGAGCCTTAAATATGGCATCATTTTTCCAGGCCTGGCCTACAAACAAGGCGCTCTGTAATTCGTTGCAGACTTCTTCTTGTTGGTAAAGTTAACATTGAACTTAAAATTTATATGCCCGAGGACTCAAAAAGTACAGGGTCAGAGCAAATTGTTTTAACTCCATAGAGTATCTATGTGAGATTCCTGGTTTGCCTTTTTAGAGCAACATGTGACTTTATAACTTCGGATAAATTTTTTTCCAAAAAAAAAGTCCACAAACGATAAAAATCTTCCACGCTACAAGGGTTATCTTCTCTTTCTTCTTCCAACAACTTTTTTTTACCAGTTTTTTTTCAGAGTTTTAATTTCCTTTCTCAGCTTTCTTTTTTGGAGACCTGGAGCTTAGTTTGAGAGGGTTTGGGTTGCAAATGTTGGAGAAGTTAAAGGAGGCTCAATCTCACCATCATTTTCTAAAAACACCAGGGTTTGAACATCCCTTGAGCTACTTGGGCCAGCAACTATATGAAAAAAAATATTGGTCATTTTTTAACTTGTATTGAGTCGGCTTTTACTTGGTGGAAGTCCATTATCGAGAGGAGTGATAACTTGGAAAGAAATAATACTTTCAAACTTCCACAATTTTTTTTTTTTTAAGTTTTATTTATAAAAAAGAAAACTCGACATGTTTCGCAACACTGTTGCTTCATCAAAGGAGTTTAAATGATTTTACTATAAACTAAAACTTACAACTAACATGTACACAAATAAGCAGGTAGATATCTACAATGGGAAAAACCTAATTATTATATTTACCTATTAATAAAACAGATTCAATAACGGAGAAGAATTTAGGTCTAATTGATCGTTTAAAAGAATATTGGAATTTTTGCTTGTTTATTTCCATGGATTCTAGCAAATTTAATTTTACACTTTTGTTTTCATTATGTAGAATATCATAGTTAAAATTAAATGAATGTTCTTCTATTAAATGGTTGGAGTAATTAGAATCTTTTTTTTTTTTAACAAAGCTAGAATAATGTTCATTAACACGTTTATCGAAATTCCTACCCGTTTGTCCTATGTAAATTTTTGGACAGTCATTACACTTTAATTTATAAACACCCGATTTCTTTCCTTTATTTGTTTTGGTTTTATTGTTTTTAATATCTTCCCTAAATTATTAACGGATTTAAAGGCAACATTTATATTTAAGTTTTTTAAAAAAGTACCTATTTTACTACTAATATGACCTAAGTATGTAATCACTTTGTAATTATTTTTTGGTTCTTTTACGGTGGGATAAACTAGATTTATTGCTTTTTTATATAATTTTTTGTTTAACATTTTATCAATTATTTTGGAAGTGTATCCATTATTTACTGCAATTTGTTTAATTATATTTAATTCTTTTTGAAAGTTAACTTTATTTAAGGGTAATGTTATTAAATTCTTCTCCGTTATTGAATCTGTTTTATTAATAGGTAAATATAATAATTAGGTTTTTCCCATTGTAGATATCTACCTGCTTATTTGTGTACATGTTAGTTGTAAGTTTTAGTTTATAGTAAAATCAATCATTTAAACTCCTTTGATGAAGCAACAGTGTTGCGAAACATGTCGAGTTTTTTTTTATAAATAAAACTTAAAAATAAAAAATTGTGGAAGTTTGAAAGTATTATTTCTTTCCAAGTTATCACTCCTCTTGGTCATTTTTGTTTCATTTGTTTAAAAATTAAAACTTACCATTTATATCCACACAAGACTGTACATTAGATTTTATTGCAGGTTTGATTAAAACATCTGAAAGTAAATTAAAATAACTAATAAAACAAATCCTAAAAGATACCTAATTAAGGTCATAATGATGTTTTTAGAGATATACTACAGCTAATATTTTATTTATACCTGATAAAACAATAATTTTGTTAGGGGGTTCCTGAGATGATTCTTCCAATAACTGCTGATTGTTATCGTTGTATTGCATTTCCAACAATTTCTTAGGAAATATTGTAGGCAGTGCCCCGGGAAGTAAAAGCTTTCTTGATAAACCTTTAGAAATGAACTTTTCCTCAAAGTGAAGTCACATATTTTATGGTTCTTATTGCAAGTTGCAATTTTGGGTAGCAAGTCCAATCGTGAACAGGCCTCTAACCATAATTGAACCCTACATCACAAAAAGGTCTATTACAAAAAGTAAAAAAATTAACATAAAAGACCTGTCAATGACCATTTTACTTGGTATATTAGATTAGAATTGATATGAATATCTACTACGTTATACATGATTTTAAGAAATATTTTGAAAAAACCAACTAAATATTAAATAATATAATAAGCGTGTATATATATATTTACCTTATCGGATCCTTCGGAAACGAAAACAAACTAATTCCTTGGCCATCTTTTGAGTGACACCCACGATATGCACACGTATTTCCAGGCATATTTTATAAGAAAAACGAAATGTAATAGCAGAAAAACACAATAAATTTGACAAAATACACTTCTGAATGCACGGAATACCGGACTAAAACTAATTACACTTTTGAATGCACGGAATACCCGGACTAATTTCGTCGTCAAGCGCGTTGAAATGACAGTTGGCCGTACTATCCCCACTCGAAAGATTTCGGCGGGAATGAATGCTGTCGCTTCTCTATGTTTCGATCTTCTCGGCAGTGGGCAAGAAAACCACGCCGCAACACAAGCATCTAAATGTCGGCCGCGGACTTTAATACCGGCCAATGAAATTGTTTGAGTTGTGATGTAGAAGATAATGGAGGGAAATTTAAATATTTATTGGAAAACAAACAAATGATTTTGACGTGTTACATGTATAGTTTTGAATATACTGATTTTTTTTGCAGAGAGCTCGTAATTCGAACGTTCTTTTTTTAATATGGGATAAGGGATAAAAAAATAAGACCTTTGAATAAGAATCATGATTATTTCTATCATCATTACAAACTTTCACATATACTTATGTATTTGGTTCAAATATTAAAAAAAAACAATAAACTACAAAAATACCTGTATTTTCATGACAGCGTTCTATAATAATATTGTTCCGGGACACCCCGTATAAAAACACGGATCCTGGTTTTACACCTTTTTATTGGATATCTGGTTTACAAACGTTTCTATGGTAACACTTTAACGTAACGAAATAATGACAACTGTTTAACCTTTAACTGTCTGTCAACTTCTTATCTCGTCGGAATACAAAACTAAACTGGCCCGTGCGAACTTTCCTCGCGCTTTTTATAGTAAAGTGGAAAAGAATGGAAAAGTCTGGAAAAGTCTAGAATTAGCTGGAAGAATTCTTTTACTACAGGATGTAAGAAAAGTGTAAAATGGATGTCTCCAGCGCTCTCAGAATAATCCGCAATGACCGTGGAAAAAGGGAAAAACTAAGGTAACCTATTTTTAATAAATTATTAACCTAAATAAAATAATTCTAACCTTTTACATTTCTATTAACTAAAAAACTAACTAAAGTCCGTAACAATATTATAAAATGGGTAACATAAAAAACAAAATATTCATAGAAGTAAAGAAAGAGATATATTGAGTTTTTCTTCCTCATCAGGCTTCTTAATACTCATTTTCCTGCTTTTCTTTTTTGTAGAAAAAAGTCGCCGTTTACATTGCATTTTTTATTGGCAGGTTCTAAGAAATATTTATTTTGTTGTTCAGAATCCTCATTTTTCAAAAGGGGATGCTTGAGATCAGATTCTTTCAAAACTTTAAGAGTTTTTGATATTTCGATTAGCCTTTTTTTTAACAAATTCAAAATGTTCAGGCTTGTCAGCCTCTTTAATTATTGTATTGAAAATATTGGTAATATCATTTCTTTCTTCTTCAAGGTCTATTGGTTTTTCTTTTTTGGTTAATTCAGATAGAATAACTGGTTCTAGTGACTTTCACACCCATGTTCGACTATTCTCTTTCCTGATATCTCATCTTCGATACTGGACATTTTATTTAATCTTTCTGACATTATTAATAAATGTATATGTTTGCACATATTCCAGCCAACAGCATTGTCCAAACATGTGCAAATAAAATCATGAATGCAATGCCCACATTCGTTGCATTTTAAAGTGCAATTATTGCACTCTATATTATTTTTCTGGATAATATACATTTGCCTACTTTGAGAACTGGAACACAACCATTCAGCGTTATCTTTAACAACTTGTGATTTACATTTAGGCTTGCCTTGTGCCTTTTTCGAATCTCGCTTATTTTGCTTGAAATCTTCCCTTTATGTCGCGAAATTAACTGATCGAAGAGGCGGTCTCTAATACATTTTTGTAAGATGAAGAGCAACGAATCAAGTCGTTTGACTTTCTTTCCGTCGCAGTAAATTTGCTTGATGGTGCGATGCATGCGTTCTAAGTGCATGTTTGTATTTATGCCACTATGTGTGCGATGGCAATACGTCCAGGATTTGCATTGTGCATATAATTGTGAACAAAGTATTTTCGAAATTCCTTTGTTTCAATGTGACTTAGCAAATACGATTTTACCTGTATCACTAACCTATTAAAAGTACTTTCATCTGTTTCTTCCAAAAGTATTCGTAGCATTTGATAAACTTTAGTTTGTTTCTCTCTGCAGTTTTTTTATTAAGATTTTTCCTCCAGGCTTGATCCACGTGCCATGAACAGAAAAGTTTTCTTTTGGGTAGAGGCATAACAGATATATATCCATTCCATCTTTAACTTTTTGAAATACAATTTTTGATGTTAATGAGTCACACCTGTTACTTATTAAAAATGCACATGGGATACTTTGCCTTAAATCATCAAGTACCATAAGAGTTACCAGCTGAAAATCATACTGATTCAAGCCAAAGGTACTATCAATACACCAAGTGTCATTGCCATAGGTTTTAAGAATCTCTGTTTGCGCAGTGTTCATCAAAACCAAGACGAAATCATCTTTAGAGAGTTCGGTATATTGAGAACATAATGCTTCTTGAGACTTATAAAATAAAACGGAAGGAGTTGGATTAGTTTCTAAGTCTTCTTTGATCCATGTCTCCACACTAATAGCATCATTTTTATGCCTTTTCTCTCCTTTCAAGTTAAAACTTCTTTCAATATTGTATAAATCCTTTCTAGTAATTAAATGAATGTAGTCTAGTTTATCTCCTGAAAAAAAAATACATCGTCAGTGATACTAAGCATAACTAAGCCTGCACATCTACATACATAATATAGGCAGTCTCAAAAAAAAAATGTCAAAATACAGGAACAAATTTGAGTGTATATTTCCTTTATAAAAAGATTCCCTAACGTCATCTAAAATTTTTTTAAATGATACTCCTTCATAGATTTTCCTAGCCAATACACCACGCTCAGCAGAAGTAAGTCTCAAATGTTCCAGCTCAGATTCGTGTGTGTGAATATCAACATATTCAACTTCAAAAACTCCATTTTTTCCTGGAAATGTGAACATTGTATTAGGACGCCACCACCGGAATATACTTGTTCGAAACAAAATTATTCTAATGGAAAAATATAGATATTAGTTTAACCATCTATTTAATTAGAATGCCCTTATACAGTAGAACATAAAATGCTTTTGCCTATAATATGTATTAGGAAACAATTATTATAAATTACCACTTAAACTTTAGTATAATAACCTACCTTATATTTAATATATGCCGGACAAAAAGTATTCAGTTTGCAGGAACCCTTTAATTTTATTTCCCTTATTCGGTTAGTTCTAGGGTAGTACATTTTATTTGCTCTATGAAAAGCAAGTGTTTGACTCCTTGTTATTCTGTCTTTATGTTTTCCACCAGTTGCTATAAACTTTGAATGAGTTTCAGTTTCAGTTTTTTCAGGCCACTTAATACAATCATATTCAGATTTAAATATCAGTGATTGCGACTTTATTTCCATTAGGTGAGTATGTTCCAAGTAGCTTATCATTGCTTCCTTTTTTAAGCCTTTATGATCACACATAGGGCATTTATATACAGTCTGATTAAGTTTTATAGTTTGAATGTTGTGAGCCTTTTTCTCATGCCGTGATGCAGACTGTTTATTCATGAATTATCACATTGGCTACACTGAAATTTCTTTTTAACGAAGAGTTCAGGATGTTTATTTTTAATATGTCTGTAGAGTGAAGAGTGAGCACTAAAGTCTCTTGTACAATTTTTACACAAAAACATATTGTTCAAAAATATTTAAATACACAGCAACCAGACAAGAATCAACTAAGATTGTCATAATGAAAAATGAAAGTCAGGTTAAGAATGACACAATTAAATCAGAGTTTCTTATTGGTCGGTACTAAAGTCCGCGGCCGACATTTAGTCGCTTGTCGCCGCAACGGTCTGCATTGGCTGAGCGGCGCTAGAATAAATATCGCACACGAGCCGAATCGGTCTCGATGATAGTCGATGTCGGTCGATTCGAACGATGGCTCTCGCATTGGTGTTGGTTGAATTTACCACGAAAACAATCGCCCGCGGCGAAATATTATTTTCTTCGTAAGCATAGCATTTTAGAAAATAATTTAAATAAATAAAATGACAAAATATTTATACACAAAAATTTTGACTATGTGCTGCAGCTCCTCTGCACATATACACCAGCCGCCACTGTTTTTAGCCAATAAAAAAATATGTGCAAACCTAATATACTCTATTAGGTTTACTTCCGGTGTTTCCAGGCCTAGGACCCTTAAGCGCTTAACAGGGGTTAGTGAAGTCTTTTCAATGTAAAGCTTTAAAAAGTCATAAGTTAACAAATTTTATCTGCACTCTCTTAATAATAAAAAATGATCATTAAAGGACGACCACAGAATGCAACAAATAGTCTAAATAGCTTCTTCCTTCTTATAAATAAAAGTACAGTCATTTGTATCTTAAATAATGCGATAAAACTTCGTCTTTGTTTAGGAAAAAGTGGCAATATTTAAGCACACTACCCACACTACAATCAAAATAATATTGGACCCAATTGGAATTTCAGTTGTATTGCAATAGAAATATCAATTCTTTCGGAATCCATACCTATCATGAAAACCTGGGAGCAATCTCTAAGATAATAAGAAGCAAAATTAGGCTCTTCTATCCATTACAGTAAATATGTTTCTTATCAAACTATTGTAAAGTTCAAGCTAGCAAAACCACACTGCGATTGTCCTAAATAGACATTATTTTTGTTTACATATGCCACATTTTTAGGCTCTTAATTAATATAGCTTTAATTGGGACTTTAAAACATAAAAAAAATTTTAAATAAACTGTTAATTTTATGAGGTAGAAAGAATTTTAAAACTTTTATTTGGCATTATTTTAGATTGTTTTTAGGTTTTCTAGTAAACCCAGTTTAATTATTGTTGAACGACTTATTTGATAGTTTTATTTTTTTTTAACTCTAAGGCATTGATAGCTTTAAGTTATAGTCCAGTCATTGTGGGGTTTTGCCTCCGAATTCTTTATAACCAAATCAATTTATTTGAAATTTTGTGTGTTGATAACTAAGTACCTACTTCAGGAGCAAAAATCACATAGAGCTGATATGCGCTGCCACCCTTTCCAGAGGCTGGTAATTTTTTCACTCCAAATAACCTCGGAATTCAGTAAAGGGACAAATTTTAAGCAAAAAGTAAAGTATACATTTTTTTTGCTAGATCAATATTTTCAGAGTTATTCGCTGCTGAAAAGTTGGATTTTTTGATTAAAAAAAAAAAAAATTTTTGAACAGTTTTTTTATTAATAACTTCAAAACTAAGGGTTTTACGAAAAAAATGTACGGAACAAAATTAAAGCTTATAAAAAAACAAAGGGATTTTTTCCTTATGAGTGTTGTAAGTAAAATGTAAACTGAGATATGGCTGGTCAAAGAAAAGGGATTTTTCGTTGCATCCTTGAAGTCAAAGATTTCGCGTCAAACGGGTTCATTTTTCGAAAAAAACTCATATAACACTTGGAGCTTAAAAAGACAAATGAGCAGTAGTAAAAGTCTTTCGCATAAGATTTACGTGATATACGAGCATAAAAGGGATGGATTTATCGAATTTTTATAAAAAAAACGCATTAAAACTAAGGTCATGTTCGTTAGGATTGAAATTAATTGTATTTCTTTTACAATTCACTTTATTTTGGTGGTATTCATAAGATCGGAAAGTTTAGGCACATTAAAATGTCTAGGTCTCTAAAATAATATATATATATATATATATATATATATATATATATATATATATATATATATATATATATATATATATATATATATATATATATATATATATATATATATATATATATATATACAGGGTGGCGCAGCTCATACGCCTCGGTCTCTGTTACGAAAACGGTGTAATATTTTAAAAATATTTTTTACAAGCATATGCGGGTGCATTGGGAGCATAATTTAAAATTATTATGAATTATACAGGGTGCTCAAAAAAAAAGATACATATCAAAGTTATGTTTTTTTAAATGGAACACCCTGTATATTAGTCCATTTTTGGATTGTGAGAACAAAAATAAGGTAAGTTTTATAAGCGATCCCTATACCAAAAATGAAAGGTTTTTAAGATAATTAGGATTTTTCAAAAATTCACGATAAAAACAATATTTTAATAAAACTTACCCAAGTTATGGTTTACTCTGTATAGTATGTTACAATAGTAAAAAACACATTGTAGTATTAACCTAATTTAATTTGGTCGTTAAAAATTATACAGGGTGTTTAAAAATTAACATATAATATTGCATACTTTTGAGCGCAAATAACTCCCTTATTTTAAATGGAATACCCTGTATATTTTTAGTTAGTCCGACGCAGAAATTATTTCCCTATAAAACTTTGTTAGGGTTGTTTACTCTTAGACCTAATATTTTTTTAGTTATTTTCGGTTTTATACCTTTGTGCTCAAAAATCTTAATTGTTCTATAAAAATCAAGAAGGCTAGACTTAGCTTTGATACTACTTTAGCTTGCTTAGTAAGAATATATATTTTTTTTAAACACTGATAACAAACTCCGATGATATTTTAATCTATATTAGATATTTTATTCCTAACTACCATTTTTTTTTGTTAAAATCGTTTTTTGTGCATGTAAGAAACATTATTTTTAAAATTTCCATTAATCAAGTAGCCTGCGATGGATTAAAATATAGGTGTGTCATTGCCATTTCATTTGTTTAATCTTGACACAGCTCCTAATAGTTGTCAAAACTGGTGATTTTTTATCTTTTCTAATTATTAATTGTTACTTTTAAAAAAAAATGAAAACTTATCCTATTCAAGAACGAATCGATATGATTTTAGTAATTGGAGAGTGTCACGAAAACTGTTTACTGGCATCCAGAGTTTATGCTCAGAAATTTCCAAACCGAAATCATCCAAGTAGACGTTCCCTTGAAAAATTACTTCAAGTGTTTAAAACATCGGGAAGTGTTGGTTATACAAAACCAAACAGACAGAAAATTATCTTGGGTAATGAGGAAAACGAATTTCGTATAATAGGTGCTTTAATAGAAAATCCCAATACAAGTCAACGAAAGATAAATCAAGAAACCGGAATAAGTAGAAGGAGTATCGGAAGAGTAGTTGACAAATATAAATATCATCCTTATCATTATCAAATGCACCAGGAACTATATGAAGCGGACTTTTATCGAAGAATTGATTTTTGTTTGTGGGCTATGGATAAAATAGCGGAAAATGAAAGTTTTTTTGATTATGTCCTATTTACCGATGAATCAACTTTTCATAATACTGGTCATGTAAATAGGCATAATTTTCACTATTACAGTGATACAAATCCACACGTATTTCATACTTTGGACCACCAAAATAGATGGTCTGTTAATGTGTGGGGAGGAATATTAGGAACAAGACTTGTAGGCCCTTTTTTCTTTGAGGGACACCTAAATGGCGCAATGTTTCTTCAATTTTTACGGTACAATTTGCCAGAAATTTTGGAAAATATTCCTCTTAACATAAGAAGAGATATGTGGCTGCAATTAGATGGTGCTCCTGCACTTTTCAAGCCAATGTTAGGCAGGAATTAGACACGAATTTTCCTCATAAATGGATAGGCAGAGGAGGTGAACAAAGTTGGCCAGCAAGATCCCCAGACCTAACATGTGTGGATTATTTTTTATGGGGATACATTAAAAATGTTGTATATGACATCCCGCCAACGACTGTCGAGGATATGAAGGACAGAATAAGAGCAGCTTTTCATAGTGTAACACCACAGATGCTAACCAATGTTAAGCATTCATTTGAAAAGAGGGTTCGCCTTTGTATCGAAAATAATGGACGTCATTTTGAACATTTATTAAGTGATTAAGTTATTTAATTTTAATATTTTATTTGTTAATTTTTTATTTTTCACTTTTTGCTGTTACCCGTTCTATTTTATTTTTCTTTTATTAAAATTATGTTTGCAAAACCATTACTATTATTTTTGCTTTTATTTTATTAAAAATAAATAGAAATAGCACAGAAAAATATTAATATTTAGGCCCTTAAAAAAATATATTTTTACCACACAAGCTAAAATAATGTCAGAGCTACGTTTAGCCTCCTTGATTTTTATAGAACAATTAAGATTTTTGAGCACAAAGGTATAAAACCGAAAATAACTAAAAAAATATTAGGTCTAAGAGTAAACAACCCTAACAAAGTTTTATAGGGAAATAATTTCTGCGTCGGACTAACTAAAAATATACAGGGTATTCCATTTAAAATAAGGGAGTTATTTGCGCTCAAAAGTATGCAATATTATATGTTAATTTTTAAACACCCTGTATAATTTTTAACGACCAAATTAAATTAGGTTAATACTACAATGTGTTTTTACTATTGTAACATACTATACAGAGTAAACCATAACTTGGGTAAGTTTTATTAAAATATTGTTTTATCGTGAATTTTTGAAAAATCCTAATTATCTTAAAAACCTTTCATTTTTGGTATAGGGATCGCTTATAAAACTTACCTTATTTTTGTTCTCACAATCCAAAAATGGACTAATATACAGGGTGTTCCATTTAAAAAAACATAACTTTGATATGTATCTTTTTTTTTGAGCACCCTGTATAATTCATAATAATTTTAAATTATGCTCCCAATGCACCCGCATATGCTTGTAAAAAATATTTTTAAAATATTACACCGTTTTCGTAACAGAGACCGGGCGTATGAGCTGCGCCTGTATATATATATATATATATATATATATATATATATATATATATATATATATATATATATATATATATATATATATATATATATATTATATATATATATATATATATATATATATATATATATATATATATATATATATATATATATATATATATATATATTTTATATATATATATATATATATATATATATATATATATATATATATATATATATATATATATATATATATATATATATATATATAAGGGTGTCTCAACAAGAGCGCCGAATTTGAATTTGCCGCCATTTTGTTTGTGTGAGTAATTCAATGTTTATTTTTTGACAGTTGTCATGTACATACCACGCGATTAAAAGTTATGGAGCACTATTCAAACGAACAACGTTTAATTATTGTGAAAACTCATTACAAAAATGGGGAAAATTTCGCGGAAACAGTTCGCAGATTACGTGTAGTTTTTGGTCGCAACAATGCACCAAATGAGTCGACAGTTCGCCGCTTAATTAAAAAATTTGAGACGAAATTTACATTGATGGATAAGAAGACTCCTGTTCGCCGCCGTCCTTGTCGATCCATCGAAAACATAGTCGCAGTGAGGTAAAGTGTGGCAGAGAATCCAGGCACTTCCATTCGGCATCGTGGTCAAGAATTGAACATTACCAGGCCCACCCTGCAACGAATTTTAACAAAAGATCTGCATCTGCATGCGTACAAGATTCAACTGACGCAGGAACTTAAGCCAAGGGACCATGCGCAGCGCCGTGGATTCGTTGATTGGGTGTTGGAGCACCAACAAATTAATGTGGACTTTTCGAACAAAATAATTTTTTCCGATGAGGCACATTTTCAGCTAAACGGGTATGTGAATAAGCAGAACTGCAGAATTTGGGGTGCTGAAAATCCTCGTGTGATATTGGAAAAGCCAATGCATCCACCGCGAGTAACTGTTTGGTGCGCATTATGGGCTGGCGGAGTGATTGGTCCGTATTTCTTCGAAAATGCAGCTGGAAATGCGCTAACTGTTAATGGTGTGCGGTATCGCGAAATGTTAACCGAGTTTTTGTGGCCTGAATTGGATCGAATTGATGTGGGTGATTTATTTTTCAACAAGACGGTGCGACCTGCCACACAGCTCGCGAAACAATAGAGTTTCTGCGGACCAAGTTTCCAGACCGTGTCATTTCTCGGTTTGGCGATCAAAATTGGCCACCAAGATCATGCGATCTAACGCCGATGGACTACTTTCTTTGGGGTTACCTTAAAGAAAAGGTGTATGTGAACAAGCCACAAACAATTAGACGCCTAAAGGAAGAGATACGGCGCGTTATTTCTGAAATAGAGCCACAGGTATGCGAAAACATTATCCAGAATTTTATGAAGAGAATGACCGTTTGCCAGAGGTCTCGTGGTGGCCATTTGCCAGATGTGGTATTTCATGTTTAATCGTAACTATTTCTCTTCAAGGTAAAATATAAATGTTTGCTTAATTCGAAAAAAAATGTGTTTTTTTAAAATAATAAATCCGGCGCTCTTGTTGAGACACCCTTTATATATTGACTGTTTAGATATAAAGGACTTTAGAGTATTCTTACAATACATTTTTAAATTCATTTTAGCAAAAAGGGGTAGTGTAAGGGTTAAAATATTGCAATTATAATAAAAAGATATTCTATAAGTAAAAAAT
Organism: Listronotus oregonensis; assembly: GCA_019359885.1. Lineage (NCBI taxonomy): Eukaryota > Metazoa > Arthropoda > Insecta > Coleoptera > Curculionidae > Listronotus > Listronotus oregonensis. The sequence goes on from JAHBCN010011676.1 coordinate 548,518, forward strand.
GATTTTTTCTAAAAATAATGCACACTAAAGATGTCTTAAATCGTAAAATATATTTTTAAATTCATTTTAGCAAAAAGGGGTGGTTTTAAGGGTTGAATTATTGCAATCATCATAAAAAGATATTCTATAGCAAGAATGAATTTTTACAAAAAAAATATCAACACTAAAAATGTTTTAAATCGTCACAAATATTTTTTAATTCATTTTCATTAAGGGTTGCGATGTTCTAGTTAACAAAAAATTATTATATGAGCAGGATATTAATTAATATTTTTACTTTAATACATAATTAAAATGTTTTAGGCTGCTAATTTTTTTTCCATGTTATTTTTATAGAGTATTAGTTTTTAAAGGTTTTAGGGGTTTCAAAGGGTTAAAAATTGTAAATAATTAATTTTTATATTGAAGAACACGCAACAATATTTAAGGCACATAAATAAACAATATATATTTATTTATATATATATATATATATATATATATATATATATATATATATATATATATATATATATATATATATATATATATATATATATATATACAGAGGTGTTTGATTAAGGCTGGCTACCGGGCTTATATGGGAAATATAACCTCAGGGGTTCAGGAAAAAAATCCTTATACCAAAAGTGAGCATGAAAACTCCATTAAAAATATTTTTACCTTTCGTAAACCTCCGCAAGGGAGCGTACCTAGTAGTCTAATTTTTAAAATTGACTTAAAATGACAAAATGCATTATTAAGTGGAACATTTCTTTATTCAGTTTTAGTCGATGATTCATTGGTTACAACTATTTCTAATACCTTTTTTTATTTCCTCTGTAAATAAAGGAGTGGGGGAAGCTTTTGTTACTAATTTCAAAAAATGCTGTATCTTTAGAATGCCTTAACGGATTGACCTCAACTTGAGCTCGTTTAAAAGGGAATACCCTACAGATTCAGCAAGTATTTTGGTGATTACAAAAAGTTGACTAATAAACTTTTAAAATGGCAATATGTTGCAACCTAACTTATATTTTCATTTTTCTAGGTTATTTTAAATGGAAAGATATACTCTTCTCTTGTTCATTATAACTACAATTTAGTTAGAAAAACACTAGTCAAAACCGCATTTCAATATCTCAAACCATTAAACAAATATTTAGGATTGTTGTAAAAAAGCATTAAATTTTTGATTTATCCTCGTATTTTTTATTTAAAAAGTGCATAAAATGTTGTTCAGGCGAAAAATATGTTATTTTTTTCGATTTAATTAATAAAAGTTACCCCAAATATGCATTTCAAATATAATTTTTGATTAACATTATAATCCTTAAGATTCTCATTTAAAATGATTGAAGTTAGCCATGAATTTCAATATAACAAACAAATGCCTAAATTAATAACAGGTAATATCACAGTGCAATTTTTTTCTTTGTTTACTATATATATATATATATATATATATATATATATATATATATATATATATATATATATATATATATATATATATATATATATATATATTATTATATATATATAATATATATATATAATATATATATATATATATATATATATATATATATATATATATATATATATATATATATATATATATATATATATATATATATATAGATATACAGTAAAGCGCAGAGCACTGCGAACATAGGACGATCCTGGACGATTTTGGATGTACCTTAAAACGCCGCACGCATTGCTTATCGATCAATAATTTTTCGGCAAACAATAATTTATAAGACGCGCGTCGGCCGGCCAAGCGATCAATTCAATACGTTTATTTCTGAAATAATTCTTTACTATCGAACGCTCGACAGCTATAGTTGTACGGTTTCGATTATTTGCGACCAAAAAGTTTTTTTTTAATAAAATAATAATTATTAATAATGGATGTTTACAAACTGGAAAAAAAATTAAAATTATTAAATGGTATCACCGTGGAAATCCTCATAGGGGAATTAGGGAATTATTTATTAATTTATTTCCAACCAGGCTTACCCCACGATTTTCACTATTCACCGAGTCATTAAAAACTTTCTGACATTTGGTTGTTTAACTCCAAGAAAACATAAACATGATAGTGCACCAGAAGAAAACAACGAAAGAAAAATGAAGGAAATTATGGTAGTGGCAAGTGTTATTAAAGATCCTACAATTTCATTAATATAATTGCACAACAGGTTAATTTGAGCAAAAAATCAGTGGGAAGAGTGCTGAAAAAAAATGGATACCTGTCCTACAAAGTAAGAAAAACCCATGCAATTTTCCCTGATGATCATTTTAGACGAATGCAATTTTGTGAAACTGTAATGGAAATGAAAAATAACAATAAAAATTTTATAAAAAACATTGTTCTTCATGGTCTCAACCAACGATTTTTTTCTCTGGGGTCACGTAAAATCACAAATTTATGGTTTCCAGGAGAATAGGGCTAATAATCTACAAGAATTGCAATTACAAATTAATAATTCTTTTAGGATTATCACCCTTAACATTCTAGCAAGTGTCAGAAGGTGTTTTTATGACAATCTTGGTTATTGTTTGGCTCAGGAAGGTGGTTTATTTGACCATCTTCAAAAATTTGAAAGAGTTTTTCTTTTTTTTATTCTATGAATGCACATTAATTTATTTTTTTAAATATCTTCTACGTTTCATTATTTATTTAAGAAAATTCTTTTATTTTATTGGGAAAAACTGTTTGGTTCTTAAAACCGTAGCAAACGTTGCGGTCTCGTAAGCAACCAATTTTAAATGTATGGCTGATAAGAAATCCGATCGAAGACGGTTGATGCTAGCTAGCTCCTGCTACTTGCCTATAAACACTGCATATTCTTACTGAAAATAAAAACGTAGTACACAACTAAACTGGGCAGATAACTCTTCCGAATTTATCACCGTACTTCCCACCAGTCCCAACTAAAAATGAGCCACGTGAGGAAACGAGACAGAAATTGAAATGCAAGCCACAAAATTATTATTGGCATTTTAGAATTGGGTACATCCAAAATCATCCAGGAGCCTCCTATGTTCGCAGTACGGTGCGCTTTACTGATATATATACAGTGGACTTTGGAATAAATTCATTTTAAATAATACGTTTAACTGAAAAATGGCCTCGATTTTTTTTTAGTGCGGTTTTTTTAATATAAATTTATGAAATGGCCAAAAAAAGTTACGGTCATTAACTTAATTTATTTTAATGTAAAATTTTTTATTTTGATTTAGGTTCTACATCAAATTCTAAGTACATTTCATGTATCATCCCTATCCTAAACTGACCGTTGACGATTAAACAATAAAAGGCTATTTTTGGAAATTTATTTCCATGAAACAAAGTACATAAAAATATTTTAATTAATTGAATTAATTGCAATTGAATGGCCGGCCAGATCGCGTTTGATTTAGATTTTTTTGGGGGTATCTTGCCAAATTTATGTTAATCGGAAACAATATCGAAGAATTAAAAAATTTGAATAACGGACGAAATAAGATTGATAGAACCTTCTGTTATGATAACGTTTTACAAGAATTTCAGCATCGACTGGGATATTGCCAAAGAGGTTCGTGGCGGCCATTTTCAACACTTAATAAATTAATTAAAATATGTTTATGTACCTTGTTTCATGGAAATAAATCTTCCAAAAATAGCCTTTTATTGTGTTCAATCGTCAACGGTCGAGTTTAGGTATAGGGCATATCATGAAATGTACTGAATTTGATGTAGAACCTAAATCTAAAATAAAAATAGGTGTTTACATTTAAAAAATTAAGTTAATGACCGTAACATTTTTGGGCCACCTGTATACATAAATTTATATTTAAAAAACCGACAGCTAAAAACAAAAATCGACGTGTCCGAGCGTTTTTCAGTTAAACGTACCCTTAATTTAAATGAATTTATTCCAACCTTACGTTCTTTTTTTTTATTTATATATATATATATATATATATATATATATATATATATATATATATATATATATATATATATATATATATATATATATATACAGTGTGTCCCAATTGGTGGGAATGTATTGGGGTCTTGGAAACCACGATAGATAGAAAATCGGTTAAATGGGGAAAGTTTTTTGAAGTGGATGAGGTTATAAACTCCTAAACTATAACATGTTATACATTGTTGAAACAAGAATAAAAAGCACTATTTCGCTGCGAAAAAATCCAATATGGCGCCCATATGAAAAAGTAAAGTTGATAATGATTCATCAACTTTACTTTTTCATATGGGCGCCATATTGGATTTTGTTGTAACACGGTATTAACGTTATAGCTATGTTCGCGAAACCCATTTCTGTAAAATATCTGTTCAGCTTATTTATTTTGCCAATTACTAATATTTTATTGTTTACAAAAAAAATGACGTTCGCCGGAATCAAGGCCAACTGAGAAAATATTTGTTTTTTGAAATAAATGAATTTATAAACTCTTAAATTATAACATGTTATACATTGTTGAAATCGTTGATGATGATTCTAAAAACCCGAAACGTAGAAAATGAAAATTGACTACTCGGTCATATTCTACAAAAAAAGTTGCTATGAAGAAGTTTTTACAGATTTGAAAAATTTTCACTTATAAAAAAAATATGGCCGATTTTCGAAAATGCATGATTCAGGTTTTTTCAAAATTTCTCAAAAACCTGAATAGATAAAACCATGTAGTGAACGAGATTAGCTTACTAACATAATTATCCAAAACTTTCCCCATTTAACCGATCCTCTATCTATCGTGGTTTCCAAGATCCCCACCAATTTGGGACACACTGTATATATATATATATATATATATATATATATATATTATATATATATATATATATATATATATATATATATATATATATATATAAAAGTGATTAATTAGTTTAATTTTAAATGTGTCGTTGACTGTCTTGTATTTATTTTTTTATTTTTTATAAATTAAGTGAAATGTCTGTAAAAAATTTTTTGTGGTAATTGAAAAACGTATATTGTAGGTAACCCCCGAGAAAAAGCTCACCACGATGAGCGAAACGTCATGGAATAATTTGTTTTAATTATACATTTTTAATAAAAAACCTATGCCCAAGAATTCAAACAAAAATAAATTATATATATATATATATATATATATATATATATATATATATATATATATATATATATATATATATATATATATATATATATATATATATATAAAAAAAAAATTTTTACCGGGTGTTTCAAATTCGACTTTCACCATTGGGATCTCGGAAACTATAGGAGATACGAAGATGTTAATTGGGGCAAAGTTGGGCATTTATGTGACCAACAATATACCGTTTAGAAAGTTTGAAAATTCCAGTAATTCCGAGATATCCGGAAAAAACGAAATTTTGGAAACTCGTTTTATTTTTTTCCTGGGTTTCTTTTTCAACAATTCAAAATAAATAATACATTTGCATTGTCATTTTTCCGCTCTATCGAATGGTGTTCATAGTTTTGCAACTCGACGTTTCGTTTTTGTAACCATCATCAACTTTTTTTTCTTATGGACGCCATATGGGAATTCCCAAATTTGAATGGCCCTTTATCAATTTTCAACGATGTATCATAAGTTACCCTTGTTGCCTGGAAAATCCGAAAAATTAACTAGAATATTTTTATAACGTAGTTGGCTTTGATTTCTCAAATCGGTGACGTGTAAATGACATTCTGTGTTTACTGTCAGTTGTGGTGTCGTTAAAAATGGAATTCACCAATGAAGAAAAACGAGATATGGTAAAACTTTATTACAAGAATGATAGTGTGAAAACATCGGAAGTGTATCTTAACTCGTATCCCGAGAGGCGACAACCTCATCGAACTTTATTCAAATTATTGGATAGAAACCTCGCTGAATATGGTTCGTTCGAAAAGCCCAGACAAAAATATGGGGACAGAATGGATGAGGAAAGTAAAGAAAATATCGTAAATGAGGTATAATTAATTTAACATTCGTTTTAGGACGCAAAGTACCTAATCGATTATCTATTCGGAAAAAATGTTGACGAACGCGGCAATTTTCAAATACATACCGGGCATGCGTCGACTTTATGACTTAGTTCGAATTTAGGAATTAGTTACTTTGCGATCAACTGTAAAAAAATATTAAACCGTTTATGAAAAACTAATACATATTTTGTAGATAAATACGAATCCAGGTAAATCCACACGCCAGATACACACTGATTTGGATGTTTCTTCGCACGCGTCTGTTTGGAGAGAGATCAGGAAAAGTGGTTTAAAATGCTACAAAATCCACATATCGCAAAAACTGCACCCTGGTGATTCTGAAAGGCGATTACAATTTTGTGATTGGCTACAAAGGCGACCCGATTTTCCAGCTTTTCTAGAAAAAGTTATTTTACAGATGAGAGCACTTTCACCAATTGTGGAATATTTAATCGAAACAATGAACACATTTGGAGCATAAACAATCCCCGGCAGTTTCGAGAATTACGACCCCAAGTGCGATTTAGTCTTAATGTCTGGGCAGGCATTTATAAAAATAGAATTTGGGACCTCATTTTTTCAACGGAAATTTGAACGCTGAAATGTATTATCAGTTTTTGACGTCAACTTTTGAAGACTATTTAATGATTTTCCATTAGCAAACTACAACAGTATTTGGTTCCAACATGATGGTGCTCCACCCACAACACAAGACAAGTATCTGATTATTTTCCGAAAGGTTTGGTGACAGGTGGATTGGGAATAATGGGCCGGTAGATGGCCAGCTAGGTCTCCAGATCTCAATGTCCTCGATTAAATTTTTTATGAGTTGAAAACCGAATTTATGGGCAACGAATACCAAAATATCGAGGGAAATTCAACTCAACATCGTTAGGGGGGTTTGAAAGGATTATGAAAGAGAGAATAAATCGCGCAGTTAATAACATACAGAGAAGAGTGGCGATTTAGAAAATGACGTGAAGCATTTTGAACATTTGTTATAATTTTTAGTTCTGTTTTTAGTAATTTTCGTTATTAAACCATTCTGGTTGCCATTTTCTGTCTAGAGGCCAAAACGAACCATACCAGCGAAGTTTCTATCCAATAATTTGAATAAGTTCTGATGAGGTCGTCTCTCGGATGAGTTAAGATGACTTCCGATGTTTTTCTGACACTGCCCCATCATTCTTGCAATAAAGTTTTACCATATCCTGCTTTTTCTTCATTGGTGAATTCTATTTAACGACACCACAACTGACAGTAAACACAGAATGTCATTTACACGTCACCTGATTTGAGAAACGTGCCAACTAATGCTATAAAAGACTAGTTCTTTTTCGATTTTCCGGGAAAATATGGGTAACGATGATACATCGTTTTGAATGTGATGTAAAAAGGGCCATTCAAATTCTGTGGAATTCCATATGGCGTATCTCCTATAGTTTCCGAGATCCCAATGGTGAGTCGAATTTGAAACACCCGGTATTAGTGTTAAGTATATTAAAACCTTATTTTCCCGTGTTGTCAGGCGATTTTTAATTTATCGGGCCTATCACTGATTTTTGTCGGAGTCCGCTAGTTTTGAGTTATGACGCACCACTGACATAATCCCAAAATTGCATAAACATTCCTAAAATTCCATCGATTTTTACCTAAAAGGTTTATTCTGACATTTGTACGTTAACCCAATAGACAATTACAGTGCTGACCAGGGTTTATATATATTTATTTACGAAAATAAATAAATTGTATAAATAATCTTACACCTCTTTTCACGTCAGCTTATGTTTTTATGGTTGGTTGCTTGATGTTGTTTACATCAAAAATCAATAATAGTGGCTGTTTTTTAAAATTAAAATTGTTTTTTTTATTAACTTCGGGGATTTTATGGAGGTTATCAAGTTAGGATTAAATTGAATAAACTTTATAGCAATGCAAACAACTAAATTACGTTTTTATATTAAGTATTTTTTGTTTAACTAAATGTAATTCGCTATCATAAATAATTTGGGTTTTGTCCTGTATCTTACTCCTTACTCATCATTCTGTAATATTAAACACCTTTTTCTTTAGTATAAACAAAAAATGCTATTTTTATCCGTTTATTTTACCGATGTACACACAGTGCGGCATTGAGCCATGTTCAAAACTTAAAATACTCGGTTTTTTTAAATTTACATTAGTTGGTTTATTCTTACAAAAGAAAGAGTTGCAATCGAATTAAGAAAACGATAAATGCGTTTTTATTGCAGCCCAATTATTTAACAAACTAAGCTCTGATAACGTAAACAGAAAGTACGTTTTTGAGCTGGTAGATAAGTCTTCGAGATGGGATCGGTCACAAATCAGAAACATGGTTGCAGATCGAATAGTGCGAAATAAAGCAATAGGAAGAGCTGATTTAGACCACGTCAAAAGTGATTTTACTTAAGTACTAATAACGGGATATTTCGCGACAACGAAAATATTTTAGCAATAAAATCCATTCACCTACTTTATACGGACTGGCTAAACTTCATAAAGAAAATAAACCAATAAGACCAGTAGCTCATATCACAATGCCATCTCTGAGAGAAACCGCTATTAAACTAAATAATATGATTAGAAACCTGGATTAGTTTCACACCCAAATTTTCAGTCAAAAAACTCGCTGATCTGAACAATAAGATAAAAAAATTTAGACCTTCCAAAAAAAACACCCGATCAGTCTCATTTGATGTCACTAATATGTTCTCCATCCTAATTAAATCAATTAATAATACTTAACATAATAACAAATAAATTAAAAACAATAACAAATCCAATACTACAACAAGAAATCTTACAACTTTTGGAACTTTGCATGAATGAAAACTATTTCAAATACGATAATCAATTCTATAAACAAAAAAAGACGGGTTAGCGATGGCTCCCAAGCCCACATATATATTCATGTTTGAATTTGAAGAACGGTTCCTTAATTCATAAATTTCAAAAACATTTTCTTTTGGCATGATATAGACGACATCTTTTATAGCATTCACAGGAACAGGAAAGTTCGAACTAGATGACCTAAACGTTCTTCAACTCATTACACCCAACATAAATTCACCCTTGAAACCGAAATTAACAAATTCAATAAACTTTCTAGACCTAAAAATTATTAAAAAACGCTGATAATAATAAACTAGAATTTGACATATATGAAAACCCACCACAGATATCACAATACCACATGACTCTCTACACCCAAAAACACACAAACTAGCATGTGTACAGGATCAGAAGATACATCGAGCTTTCTCCTATACCACTGTCTAAAATAATCTAATTAAAGAACTAGACACCATAAAATCATCGGCAATAATACCTGCTACACAAATTATGAAACAGATCGCCTTAAAGAGTAAAAAAGAGTAAAACACAATAATAACTAATTTGAACCAAATAAAAGAAAACTAAAAATATTCCACTTCTACTATACTCGAATCTATTCTAACAGGTTAGATTGAATATCGAACTGTCTCAATAGCTTTTAAATCATCTAACCGTCTATCCAATATATGGCACGTTAAAGATAAACAAAACAAATATAAGAAATCAGGAGTTTATATTTAAATGTATGAGTGCAATGGCTATAAAGGATTGACGCAACTCCTGAAACTGTGATATGTAAAGAACATAAAGCTTGTTTTAGATCAGAAAGAACTCAATTCTGCCAATTCATTTTCTAGATTCGAACCATACATTTCCAGATATAACAAATTTAGAAATATTACATACAGAAAGAAAAGGCAAAAAATTAGATTTATTAAAGAAATTTATAAACATAAAAAAAGACAACACTGTAAATCTTCTAATATCAATATGACCCAGGAAATTCCACTCTTTCAAAGTACCAGTATTATACACAACAATTACCGTTGTATCTGCTAATAAAATGTAAAATTCTACCTAACGTAAATCGCATCCGTACCATCTGGAATTTTTACCCATCAATGTATTTATTTATTAATTTTAGTTAGTTTTATCTCAATCTGTAAGCGTCTTGAAGATGTAGTTGTACTACGAAACGGCCGTAACGCCATATATTTTAATGATACGCATATTTTACAAAAGTTCAAGTTGTTTTATTTTACATAGTTTTACACTGGGACTGGGGAAGTTTTTATCTAAATACATACTAGTGTCAAATGAATTTTTAAAAAAGTCATAAAATTTCATCCTTATAAAATACATCTAGTAAAAGAATATAACAAGATGACTTGGACATTTGGAATAATAACCTAACGGACTAGTTTAAATTTACTGCTATTATTTGTTTCGGACGAGTGTTTTTTAGAACGGAAACTGCTATTCATATTATTCATGGTTATTGGGTTGATGAACCCTTTAACATATTTTTCAAAAGTTCACACACAACTTAAAAAATATTAAAGTCTACAAAATGTATGGCGACTGCAATGTTGGTCCTTTATTAGAAAACCTCCCAGGGTAAATGTACCGCAACTCTTGGAAGATACAGCCCTGCAACTGAAATTGTAGAACAAAATAACCATTATAATGTAAATGAATTAAATTCTTAACAAGAGCGATTGGACAAAGAGGTGCAATTAAGGGTCCATAGCCCACCAGATTTGAAATCCGCTGGACTTTTTTGTGGAGCCATTTAAAAGTAAAATTTACAGCGCATCCCTAAGTGAGTACCGTCTATGGATTACCAACAATGTCGACAAAATTTACTCGAGAAATGCTTTACTACTAATCAGCTTCCACCATTTAATCAATCATGGTAGTGGTGGGTTATTTTGACACACGAGAATAAAAATTTAAGCTGTCCAAAACTATTTTTACCTGAAAGCAAGCTTATTATAATGTCACTTTAAAACAATACCACTTTTTAATGCATTGAAATGCTTAGAATCCTTTCGATTTTAAGAAACTTATGGTTAAAAAAACATTGTTTAAGAGACTAGTTACCTAAATTTAAAGTTAAAACAAAGTTTAAAAAGAGTGGTTAAATGCCTTCAAACGTAAGCACGCTTGATCCTTTTATTTGAAGGCTTTGTCTATTTAATATTTAGCGCTGCCCTCCTAGAGGTGAGTTATGAACTGAAAAAATATTCCACGATAGTTTTCCTTTCGAAAATAAAAACCTATTAGCAAAGCCGTCAATCGCCTTTTTTTCCTTATCATTGGGCCCGCCCCAAGTAGGTATAAAATTAATAAGATACGTTACATTTAAATATTTATTTACCTTTTTTCGCCACCCAGTATATTTATAGAAGGATAAGTGGTAAATATCTTTATAAAATTGCATAGTACAAAAGTTAGTGTTTTGAAATGTATTTGGCAATCCTAAATATCATAAAACTAATTAAATATTAATTTTATTATTTGGCTCTTCTTAATGACCCTATTAAATTTGTGCTAGGAACAAATTTTAAAGGTAAAAGTTTCCAGTAGTATTAAAACCTTTTTCAAATTTATTATCCTCACAATTTTAACTTTAAATTTAATTAGTCGAACCAGCCATTGTGCCGCTTAAAAATAATTATTTTAGCGAATTTTGTGACAAAAGTATGGTCAACTTGTTATTAAGTAAGGTTTAATGACAATTTTAAATAAAAAACCATGATAAATTATTTTAAAATAAATAACCGAGAGCTGTTTGTACAAGTTTTCATTTACATTGTAAACACCCACCCCACAATGATAATTAAAAAAGGATGGAAGAGTTCTGCAATAAAGCTATAGTTTTTATCTATTATCTTTTGAACTTTTTAAAATTGAACACCGTTTATATTTTTATTTTTGGAATAATCTTTCTAGAATATTCACTTTGATTAAAATTTAATTAAAAGTTAATATCAGCATTGCCCTGAAAACAACCATTGGATTTAATATTCATAGTTTTGACAGCCTGACACATGTATAACATTATATTACATTTTCTTTAAAATGAGATAAAAAAAAACCTGCTTGAATACATCTCTCACCATTAAGAGCTTTCTGGCACCAGGACTAGCCACCCCCACACAAAAGTTGCACTACAACTTTAGTATTTAACGAGAAATATGGAATTTGGATAGGAAGGTACGTGGTACTCTTAAATGGCTCAATAGCTGGGATTACACAAAAGATAAAATTTTGTATGAAAGGCCAAAAAACATAAACATATTAAAACAAAAAATCGGTCCCATTTTGTTTTCAAAGCAATCATTGTAGTAAGCTGAAAATATTTACAAATGTAAAGAAAATGATGAAATTACCTTTAAAATTTGGAAATTTAGATTTTTTTGCTAATAATGAAATTATTTGTT
>JAHBCN010011676.1:560817-574010 GCA_019359885.1 Listronotus oregonensis
TCGCCCTCTTACTGAATTACAAAAAACGCATGGCTGTGGAAGTTAGCATTCTATGTTGATTTGACAAAACATGTGAACGAACTGAATTTGGGATTGCAAGGAGAAAACCAGCATCTTCCTGATTTATACACTAATATCAAATCATTCCGGAAGAAATTGAGACTGTTTCAATCACAACTACGAAGTAAATGTTTTTCACATTTTAAAACATGTGACATATTCAGCCACACTACTGAGACTGAGTTTCCTATCGATTTTGCAATCGAAACTTTGAGTGCTTTGAAGATAAATTTTGATACTCGTTTCTCGGACTTTGATGCCATTGCGAATCAAATTAAGATTTTTCAGAATCCTTTTGATACTGACATTGAAACCCTAGCCCGGAACTTCAAATGGAAATGATTGATCTACAATGCAGTGATATAATTAAGAACAAATATCAAAACTCATCTTTGTTGGAATTTTATAAGAGTCTTCCACTGACACAATTTGATAATTTGCATAAATTTGCTCGTGGTCTGTTTTCTGTTTTTGGTACTACTTATTTGTGTGAGAAAACCTTCTCCAAAATGAAGTACACAAAAAATGTTTACAGATCGAAATTAACTGATGAGCATCTTAAATCTACAACTACAAACTATTGTCAGTGGAAAATCTCAATTACATAAATCTCATTAGTATTTCATATGTCATTATGTTTGTTATAAGTTATGTGATTATTTAAAATGTATAAAATGTTAGTTGGATTCATTTCAATAATTTGTTAGTTATTATATACTGAAGTTAAATTTTCTGCATATTATACATGTCTTTACTCATTACAATTCTGTGTTTCTTTATCCAACTTATCACAAAAACAATAACAATAAGCCTACAAGAATGTTATGAGTTAGCGGAGTTAGCCCATGACCATATCAATGTAGATGTCATATTAATAATTATTACATAAAATTAGAATACTTCAGTAAACTAAATTTAATTTGCTATAAAAATTATTTGTTCTCTAAAAGGAGTTTTCAAGTATGCTAGCTCTCCGCGGGCCGGACAAAATCTGTCCGCGGGCCGGATGTGGCCCTCGGGCCGTAGTTTGGAGACCCCTGGTCTAGAGCAACAAAGAGACAGATGCCAAATTTGTAATTTTAGGGTCGGACGAAAAAATATAAGTTTTGAAAATTATTATTCATCTGATTCTATTTAAAATTATCACGCTTTGGTCAGCAATAAGCTTTTAAGGACACTAAGTATGGTTGTTGGCACCTTTGTGTTCAAACATAATATTTAAAACAAGAACGTATCGATTACTGTTTCCTTGCCCTTGGTACCTTTTTGCTTTTTTTATTTTAAAATTTTGGCACTTGGCTATTTCCCTTCAAAGGTACTAAAACTTATAATTATAGGGAACAGAGATTTTTTTAGTATTTTTTTTGTGTACCACATTTTAATTGAATTTATTGATCGGAAAGTATATAAGTAAACGTCCGTGATATACCAATACCTGCTTTGCAAATTTAAACGTTTATTTGTAAATATTTTTAAGGAACAAACACAGTCATTATGTTCCAAGAATTATTTATTGTAACATTATTAACAGCTTAGAAGTACATTTTGCATACCATACAGATTTAAACGATTTCGTGAAAAGCACACAAAAAATGTTCTATTTTCTAAAAATTATATTTTAACCGTATGCACGCCACTTGTGGAAATAAAAACATGTGGCACATTAAAAAATGCCTCTTAATACATAGTACATTGTGCAAAATTTCATTAAAATATCTAAAGTAGTATTGTAGATATTAACAATAATGAGATATATTTTTAAAAAATTTACCACCACATATCTTAAAAGTTGAGACGTTCAGGACATGTAAAGTTTTCTTTCTAAAATGGACCTAAAACTCGCCCCTTAAATATTGACATTCAATTAGAAAACACCCTGTATATACCTATTAAATAATGATTTTTTATTTCCAAAGTAATAAGGGTGAGTCTCATTGGTGAATCACCCCGTATGTATCTAACATAGTGGCGAAATATGTAGAAAATATATTTTCATATTTTTAATCAAATAGTTTATTTGTGAAATAGCTGAATCAACCTAACGTTTTGCCTAAATACAAGGAAAACAAGTTGTCATTACACATATATATGTATTATCTTTACATTTGTTTTAAACCAAAACTGTCCCCTTAAGACAATTAAATTATAAGTAAAACATAATACTTACCGTTTCGACCTTTACTATGTCGCTACCCTACACAATAACTGTACAAAAATCCAACTTATTTTTACACGTAAGATGCAGAATTAGCGGCAAAATGAAACTTGAGTAAGTCAGTATCGGAAACGACTAATAAAAACAAAGAAATTCCCAAATAAAATTAAATCCTACTTGTATATAATTTTTTATATTGATGACATTTCTGCATCCAAAGGTCACTTTGTGATATACACTAGTATAATCTGTTGATAATGATGCGTCACTAATGTAGAATGCAATGTTGTCACTGCATTTCGACGCAGCAATATCTATAAAAGTAAAATAATATTCACGCTGCCGGTATACTCCAAGCCGCGAAAGCGACCTCTGCTGGCAATTTCTTGAACGTCAGTATACGATTTTTTCTAAAAAAACCTACATTTCTGCGTCAGCTATAAATAGGTATGGAAATATTTAGCGTGACGTCAACAGGCCAATTAAATAAAATGTAATTCTGCGTCAGTATATTGACGCAGCAATACAGGTGACGCAGCATTAAATGTGAATTCAAAATGTACTGACGCAACAATGTCAGCGGGATATATACTAATCGAACTTGTTTCAGCACTTAAGGCAAACAAACTGTAGTGTACCAATGTCAATCCTCCAATGAAACCGTTGTGATTGGTACCCTTTTTCCAAAAGAACATGCAATCATCTTTTTCTTAACACTGCAGGACTGTCGTACTTTAACTGGATTGGAGTCAGTTGGAAACACCCATTTAGCCGACTGGCGTTTTGATTCAGGCTCAAAGACATAAATCCATGTCTTGTCACCAGTGATGATGTCATAGACAGCATTTGATCAAGTGCAAGATATTTTTGATTGCAGTCATTTCAATTTCCGATGTACCCAAAAAAATTGATATGTTACACGATTGTCTGTTATTCGTCGAATAGTAGCTATGTTTTCTTCAGTGACAGCAGAAATTGGCCACCCCTCACGCAATCCGTCACTCAAAGTAACTCATTCAAACTTAAATTCGTTGAATCCCTTGTACACACTCCTTGAACTCGATGTTTCATCACCAAGAGCAGCTCGAAAGTCTTTCAGTGAACTGCTTTGGGCACAGACCACCTTTAAAATCATAATAAACCATAGCGGAAAATATTCGCGTGACAAATTTATTTATTTGTCAGTACATTACAGAATAAAATGATTCCAAATAGTACAACTTAAACAAAATATATATATATATTTTTTTTTATATATAAAATATATATATATATATAAATATATAATAATATATGTTTAATATAATTAAAATATATAAAACTTAAATATAAAATGTAAAATAAGTTAAAATATAAAAGTGTAATATATAAAATGTAAAAGAGGTTCTTGAAGCACAAAACAAATCTACTGAAAATACTAAATTACAATTAACTTGTGAATTTTTTAGTGTTTCTTTGAACACAAAACAAACATGCTAAAACCTCTCACTAATTACCAATTAACTGTGAATTTATTAAGTTTGTGTTGTTTTGGTGACTAGATTTCTTTGAAAATGCCCTGGAATTCTAAACTTGTTCCACTAGAACGATCCACACCAACGCAGGTTGCACGTCGGTGCTAGTCGTGGTTAGCAGAGGAAACTTTTGGAACAGCACTGCGGTTGCGGGGAGCTCTAGCCGGGGGGTGGGAACTATTAGCTGTGCTCTAATAGGCCTCTCGGTAAACCGGAAGCGGGGGGAACCCAGTCCGCGGACAGAACCGCTTTCATAGGAAAAAAGTGACAAAGGTGCGCTGACCGAAACGAATAGATCCGTTTCGAGAGGTGGCACCCAAGGACACAAGCAGACCGAGGTGCGCCGACCGAAACGGGTGAATCCGTTTCGAAAGGTGACCCTGAAGTCACAGGCGCCTGTTTCACGGGGAAGGGCTAAGCCATCCCGAACAAACAGGTGCTTAGGAAGGGATCCCTGAATCCAAACAGAACCGCTTTTATAGGGAAAAGGGTTCCCTGGCTTTAAACATAAAGCAAATAGGACCGTTTGCATAGGGAAAGGCTGGAGATACGGCCTCAAAAGGAACATCTGGTTCCTGTAACAAGGACCTGGTAGCTACCCACGTCACTAGACCGGAAGAGGAGGGCATGACGGATCTAATCGTCTGCTCGTCATCCTTTCCAGGAGACAGGGACACCAGAACAGTGCGATAGCGACACGAGTAAGGGGAGATTTAAGAACTCATTTTTCCCAATTTGATATCGGATTCATTAGAAGTCTGATCCTATTGGAAAAAATATAAAAAAGTGTGAGCCACAATAGACCGAGCGGTCGCAGTGGAGGGCGTAAAAAGTCCACTCACTTTAAACCTAATCTAACCTACTATCCACATGTAAATTAAAATTTAATTCCCTGTCAAAGATAACACCTAAATCATTAAAATGGCTTACAGATTCCAAAGCAAAATAATTTATTTGATATTACAATACCACAGGTGAACGGTTTTTATAAAATCTCATTTATTTACATTTAAAGTTAAAAAATTTGTGTTACATCATGCCACTAAACAATCTCATTCTTGTTGGATCAATTGAAAATCTGACGAAGAATGAATAACAGCATAAAACTTTAAATCATCGGCATAAAACAAACACCGACAAAATTTAAAAACACTTATTACATCATTTATAAACAAAATAAATAAAATGGGACCCAGATGGGAAACACCAGAAGTCACAGATATGTCGCACCATGTAGCTTAACAGACTGCCTTCGCGATGACAGGTAAGAAAGAATCCATTGCAAAAGCATTATTATTATTATTATAAAACGCACCATCCACTCCAAGCCGCTTAAGCGTTAGCAACAGTAGTTCGTGGAAAACACTGTCAAATGCCTTTGATAAGTCGGTATATACAGTATCAACTTGAAAGCCGGCCTCAACGCTATTGATTAGGAAGTCCTGATACAACCCATGATTTGTGAAGGTAGATCTGTCCTGAAAAAAACTGTGCTGTTCAATTCCAATATGATGTCTAAACGTATTAAAAAGTATGTCTGTCAAAATGGATTCAAATATCTCTGGTATTATTGACAGCAGGGATATGCCTCTGTAGTTCTCTATTAAACTTCGATCTCCTGCTTTAAAGATTGGAAATAAGTTCAATTCTTTCCACACACTAGGAAAAATTCCAAGATCAAATGAATGTTGAAAAATCGTACAGAGGGGGATAGCTAGTGAGGAACAGCATCTTTTTATAAATAGAGGTGTAATACCTTCCGGACCAGGACCCTTATTACAATCAAGAACATTGATTTTTGCTTCTATTTTCATTACTGTAAAATTGTGAATTGTCAGAGAAACAACCTCTCGTACATTCTTCATCAAGGGCATCTGCAGACCCGAGTGATCACAATAGGAAGACTGAAACTGATTTCCAAAAGCGGTAAAAATCTCATTGGGACCCCGTACTTTTAAGATATTAAATTCCATAGTGCTCAGAATGCCATTATCTCTACACTAAAATTCATGAAACATTAACGATGACAGGTGCTGATTTGCAACTGCTTATGTCAAGACTTAAAAGAATGTAGCTTTTGTTTTCAGCCTACTTCATGTCATAGGTGACTTGAGTATATTAGTTTGCAAAAATATTCAGTGTGACCTACATATTGGACTTACACAACACTTATATAGGTATCTGATGATTAAGTTCATATCAATGACAACAGTTAGGATTTTTAATGTTTTGTACCTAGTAAAATGTAATATTTATTGTTTAACGTAATATACTACTTCATTTTTAAAACAAACAAGGGTTGCATGGATTCCTTTATATTCAATTAGGTATATTATACATTTAAAATAAGGAAAACAGACACAAATTAAATAAGTGAACGCAAATAAAACTGCAACAAGGAGTATACAAAAGCTACCTAATTCTGTGTATTCGTATTTACATCCCATTAAGATATTAAAAGGTAATCACAAGACCCTAGCCCCAAAAATTTAGACTACTTACCAGAAGCCTCAGAAAACTCCTCACGATTTTCGGAATTCATAAAATATTCAGAATCTGATTCTGGGCTTGACAATTCAGACTCTGAAAGGTACGTATTAGACTGCCCCCCGCCCATTTTCCAAGAAATATTAGAAACAATGGTAAGGGGAACCACCGAAAACTTCCAACACAAAAGAAAACAGCATAAAAAAGTGTGGTTAGGGGTCACATAACTAGAGCTGTAGCAAACCAATAGGGGCAAGTTTTTAGACGATTTCGCCACGTTTTGGTAGGTACTTTGGTTGGTCAGAATAGTGTTGATCATTAGAATTAAAAATAATCGATATCCGATTATTGAAATAATCGCTATCATCGATTATTCAGATTTAATTTTTTTTTTGATTTAAATTTTATTTTTCGTAATTAAATTAAATCTGAATAATCGCATGATAGCTGGTTTTTTCAAAATCGGATTATCAATTATTTGTAATTGGAATTACCATCACTATTTCTACCAACCAAAAACCTACCAAAAACGTGCGAAATCGTTTTTAATTGCATCGATAGATCCAGCGCATTAATTCATCTAACCGTTTTTAAACTACCACTGGAGACTCCGATGGATTCCATTAAAGCGTGTTTATAAAATACTTGAGCAAAAAAATATAAATAAAACGGAAGAGAAACACAAAAATCCGCTAAGAATTGACAATTTCAGAACAAACAGCGAGCTTTTTTAAACATTTTGTTTTAATTTGTTCCATCAGAACTTCTCATGACGTCATTTGACGTTCAGCGCATAAATTCAGCGTACTTTTTATCGATGAAATAAAGAACTTGCCCTAGACGATTTCGCCACGTTTTGGTAGGTACTTTTGGTTGGTCAGAAATGTACCAACCGATTTCGGACGAAAAACGATGACGTCACAAGAACTTTGGTATCTATTTTGGTCTGTCAATTCACATACCAAGCTTGAAGCACGGTTAGTTGAGTCGATTTCGCCACGTTTTGGTAGGTACATTTGGTTGGTCAGAAATGTACCAACTGATTTCGGGACGAAAACGATGACGTCACAAGAATTTTGGTATCTATTTTGGTCTGTCAAATCACATACCAAGCTTGAAGCACGGTTAGTTGATTTTGGTAGCTTGCTATCTTTTTTTAACTTGGAAGCTGATTGGCTAGCCATTTTGGTTATTTGTTTATTTATTTTTTGTTATCAATTTGTTGAAATGAGTGCCGATAAAAGTTATGAAAGCGGTGTGACGTTCCTAATTAATAATCATACATTGACGTTCTTTGAGAACGATGAAATCTGCTCATTGTTATTAAGAGGTTAGTAATGATTGAAAGTTAATGGAATTTGTTTGCACACTTCTTCCAGCAGCTGTAGCTGTCAGCTGACAAATGACAAACCAGGCAAATTCGGCTTAAATTGGTAAGGTACGTCCAGAGTCTATTAATCTAAAGGGGTTGGGTGAAAAGGGTCGCTTATGTTGGCGGCCCTGTCGGGTAACTCTAAAAGTTACTAGCATTCTCAGCTGTGGACAGAGTCGTGCCACAAATCGAAGTTTTTATATGGGGTTATTTTTACAGTTGAAAATATTTGTGTACAGAGTTGATATTTTATTGGTTTTGACTGTTTTTACTATATTGTTTTTGGTAGTGTTTAGTCGTGTAGTTTTAATTAGTCCTTAGTGTGCAATAGACCAAAAAGTTGTGTTTCCCATAAGGATTCTGTTATTTGCTAGGAGCATGTTAAAAGAGACGATTTTTATATGTCTTCCAGAAAAATTCCAAAAAGAGGTAATTATGAGATCCTGATCAAAAAGGAAAAAGGCGATTAATAAAAGAAGGTATGGTGAAAAATATGATATATCCTAATGCTGCTATTACTAACAAATATTTTTTTATTGTAGGAGTTCCATTCAGTTTGCATTATTACACCTCGGATAACACAAACATGGTTTTTAAGTCCACCAGTGACTCTTTACAACTCTGAATGTAGTTACACAGTTATTAGTAAGTAAATTGAAATTTTTGTGTGATTTTAATTATAGTTATTTGTTGTCAAGAAAGTTAATAGTCAATATTGACTTGCTTATACCTAGAACTGATCAACTTTAGGTATATGCATTAATGTACCTTCAGAATGTGTATTTAATATTTTTTCCCATTATTTTGTACATTTATTAAGTTTGCGGTTAGTTACATTCTTTAATTGAATTTAATTTTTTTTGGATACTTATCTACTAATTACTTGGTATATTATGTTGAAAAAGACATGTTTTAAAATATAATTTATATTTTTTAGATTTGCCTTTTACAAGTTTAAAATTAACTGATATAAACCTACCTTGCACTGAAGAAGTTTTTGTTTAGATTGTGTAGTATGAAGTGGACTGCGAAGAACTTGTAAGTAAGTTAAACTTTCGAGTACCAAATAAGAACACGAGATCTAATTCTTTGTTTTATCTTGCAAAGGCTGCCAACAAACTATTTTTGTGTTTGTATTAAGTAGGATTTTAATGCTTAAATGATTTTTTTGTTTTAAAATATGAAATGTAGTATACCACAAAATATTATTAAATAATACCACCAAGTACTGTGTTCTTTTCTTCCATATCTATTTCAAAATGTAAAAATTTCAGTTGTATTTTATTTAATTGGTGCACTTGTAAATGTATTGTAGTGTTGTAGTTGTGAAACAAATAAAGTTTAGTTTTTTAGCAATAAACCTGTATTCACATTTTTTTACATAAAATAATTCATTTTATTGCAAAAGTGGAAAATTTTGCTATTATTCTGCAATATCAAGATGCTGTATGGTCCGTAAGTAAATAAATAACTAGTTTTTAAAAGTAACATAATTAGTTTTTAAAATAAAATAAATTAAGGATTAATAGACAAGTTTATATATTTATGAAGTAATACAAAAACACCATATCATAAATTCCTAAAAAAAGTTAATTTTTCTATGGTTTCCAGTATCTGATTTGGAGTTGGATATTTTGTAATCTTACAAAGATCTTCAAGATAGCTTGTAAAAGCCCATTTCTGATCCTGCACTTACAGAAAAGCTTCCTTCCTGTCTTTCTTCTATAGGTATTTTCACGGCTACTGCTTAGACGAGTTGGCCAGTATAATTCCTTTTTTGGCAGCTCCCAACAGAGCAACACGTAGTGCAACTTTTATGCATCTTTTAACAGTTCAGCTAGAGAGGCCCCGAACTTCCCGCTTTCTTCGTTCCTTCATCCCTAGAGTGTCAAGACTATGGAACCTGCTACCTGCAGAATTTAAGTCTCTTGTGAATAAACTCCCTCTTACCACACTTCAGCCACCCACGGGGCGTTCATACTAGGCCTCAGCCTTCGCGGACTGTTCCTAGATTAAAAAAATAATTCCTCAAACTTCTTTACTTGCTCATAAAATTTTATAAACGTCGTAATATAGGTGGGTATTATTAAAGAAAAAAAGGTGTTAATAATTCAATATCGTGTGTTTACAAATGGAGTAAGTACTCATAATTATAACAAATTAGCAATCATCAGTATTTTTTACATTTTAATTTTTTTCTCATTTTTTAAAATATTTAATGTAGTAGATACCATTGAAAAGGTACGCCATCGTCGTGTTGTCTCTTTAATTTTTAATTTCAATACTTAATTGAATTACATTTATATTTTTGAAATATAAATTTTGTTCGTCGGTATAAAAGCAGTTTTTCGTTTCCACTTCAGTTCTACGCCACTGTCCGGCATAAAATCCAACATGGCCGAAATGGACCCTTCTTGACGTCACAGGAGAGTTTTTCAATATGGCGGATGTCATAACCCCCTTTAGATTAATAAACTCTGGGTACGTCATTCTCATGATGTCAGAAGATACCGAATGGTTAACCAGTTATGTACCAACCAAAACGTGGCGAAATCGTTTTTGATTTTGGTAGCTTGTTATCTTTGTTTAACTTGGAAGCTGATTGACTAGCTATTTTGGTTATTTGTTTATTAATTTTTTGTTATCAATTTGTTGAAATGAGTGCCGATAAAAGTTATAAAAACGGTGTAACGTTTCTAATTAATAATCAAACATTGACGTTCTTTGAGATAGATGAAATCTGCTCATTGTTATTAAGGCCCGGTTGTACAATGGACGTTCAACCGAAGTTCACGCTGATCATCGGTTCAACGGAAAAAAATCGTTGTACAAAGCCGGTTCAGACGGTGAACTGTGGTTGATCTTGAACGTCCGAATTTGGTCGTTCAAGATGAGTTCAACTCCTTTTAGAAATTTTTAACCTCACTCTTTTGACAGATCACCTTGTGTTTTAAATATTTTGTTGATATATTTTTAAAGTTGATACCTATTCGGTTGTTATAATTAAAAATTGATCTTGTATGAAAGGATATGACAGACGACAAGGATTTTGTAGAATAACTTATTAATGTTGCACACTCTCGAGCCCCATAAATATACAGAAATAGACCGGATCATTTGAATATTTGAAATGACAAATAATTTAAGGCCAGATTTAGGTTAAAAAAACAATTTTCAAAAAACACAAATTTCATCTGTTACAGATAAGTAAGATTTATATTGTTTAATTACATTTAATTTTAAGTTTAAATGTTTTATTTATTTTTTTTTAGAAACCATGCACTAATTGCTACTGAAATGGTATGCATTCCTTTACGATTTCTAGGCACTGGAAGTTTTTTACAAGTTGTTTGAGGTTTTGGAGGTATTGACAAGTCAACGGCAAGTTAAAAAATATAAATAAAATTGATAAAAATGTTATTTTTTTTTTTTTAGAAACTATGCACTAATTGCTACTGAAATGGTATGCATTCCTTTACGATTTCTAGGCACTGGAAGTTTTTTACAAGTTGTTTGAGGTTTTGGAGGTATTGACAAGTCAACGGCAAGTTAAAAAATATAAATAAAATTGATAAAAATGTTAAGAACTGAATCTGAAATTACCATTGTGAGGCGAGGATTTTTTAGCATTGGAGCCATGGATGGCACGCATAATAAAATTCAATCTCCTGGAGGGACAGATGCAGAAAATTACAGGAAACAAAAAAGGATGTATTTTTTCATACAATATGTAGCTATTTAGCATCTGTGATTTATTTTGTCAGTAGTGATTGAAAAAAATGTAAAATTAAACAAAAAAAACAAATACAATACAAATACATACTCATAATTATTATTAAGTTGTTTTTTTTTTAATAAAATCAAAATCCTTGATTAGGTTAAGTTGTGGCAATTTTTTTCTTCTTTTCTTTGTGGGCTTTGCAACTGATAGTTTAGGTAAACCTGCAGTGGTACAACACACAAAATTCTGAACTGGGTTCAACAGTGAACTGCAGTTCAAGAAAACTTCTGTTGAACCATTGTTTGTACAACCGGGCCTAAGAGGTTAGTAATTATTTTTATTTACTCCCCTTTTGGTTAAATACTAAGTAGTCCCTAAATTCAATCCCAAAAAGAGTGATCATTCCATTATTGTTATTCATTTTTAGATGATGCCTTTTCAATCGATTTTATCAGTCGGGCAATTTTGGTTTGTTTCAAAGGGAATTAGGCCGGAACATATAAGTTCCTTAAAAATTATACGTTTGGAACAACAGGATTTCTGTAGTTTAGCTACCAGTCCTTCAGAAGGTCTATTTATTTATATATGCACATTGTTAATAAATAGACTATTGGAAAAGAAATCACAGCTCTTCTCTTCCTTTCCATTAGTAATTAGCTTCCTACAATTGTCACCCGTTTTTAAATTTTTATTTCACACTCTATAGAAATACGTACAAATTAAAGTTAAAGGACTTTTGTTTACACACTTCTTCCAGCCGCTGTAGCTGTCAGCTGACGAATGACAAACTAGGCAAATTCGGCTTAAATTGGTAAGGTACGTCATTCTCATGACGTCAGAAGATATAATGGTTAACCAGTTATGTATCAACCAAAACGTGGCGAAATTGTCTATGTATTTAGTACTGAGTAACGGGTGTGCCATCTAGCACAAAGTAACGCAACGTTACACACGAATGCACTTCGTTACTCGCATTTTTCGTATGATAAATTTGATTCTAAAAACAAAATATTTTCGTTGTTGTTTTAATTTTGTTTCAAACATGGTTTATTTCATTTTTATGTTTAATTTCATTCTAAGCATAACTATTTTTATATTGATTTATCGAAAGAATGTTGTTTTTTGCTGTTTATTATTTAAAAATTTTTAACCATTTGTTCTTTTTATTATAATCGATTTATAATGGGTTGAATGTTTTAAGAACATAAGCTCCGGAAAAATTTTAAAATTTAAACCATTGAAAATTTGTAGATTCCGTCAACAGTTTACTTGTAGTTCTTCACTTTACTTAAAATCAAACTAAATTTAAATAACTCAAACACAACTTTAAAATGGGCAAGGAAAAATTCCTTACGCAGCGGGTAATTAAATTGTTTTTTCATATTACGAAGTTGGCGCCGCTACGTCATACTGTAAGTAGAATCTACTGGATTTGTTGTATAACATAACAACATTTTTTTTAGGTAAGTAGTAAAAATTTAGTAACCCCACATTACATATAGCCAGAGCTTATATAGTTTGTCCAAGTAACATTTTTTGTTGGCTTTCATGTTTTGAAAAAAAATTACTAGACTAACGTCAAAATAGGATTGGCGTAAATCACCCAAATGGATTAAGGCGTTTTAATTTTTTATTTTTTTTTTTTGTGTTTGGGTGTTTATTTTTGGGTTTTTTAAAAATTTAATTAGAGATTACCGAGGTTTTTTTTTTTTTTGTGTGGACTATTTGACATTTTTTTTTTTTAATAATTTTTTTATTTTGGGTGTTTTTTTGGAAAATTTTTTTTGGAAAGCCGATTTTTTTATGAATTTTTTTAAAGGGGGTTTTTTGGGGGGGTGAAAACAAAATTAGTTTTTTCCGGAACCCTGGTTTTTGGGGTTATGA
>JAHBCN010011677.1:0-28479 GCA_019359885.1 Listronotus oregonensis
AAGTATTTCTTAATTTTTTGATATTTTTGAAAAAAGGTTTTTTTAACTTTTTTTAAATAGCCTTTTAAAATGTTCAATGCCCCAAAAATTTTCCCTTCACCATCATTCTTGGTTTTAAAAAAAAATTTTTTACCCCTGCATTTTTAGCCTACTACCACATCACCAGGGAAATTTAGGGATTTTTCGACCCATTTTTAAAAAAATATTGGTTTAAAAAATGGTTAAACATTTTGAGTTTGGAGGTGATCTTTTTTTTTTTTTTAACAAAAGTTTAATTTTTTTTAGCAGATATTCCGGGAAACCTTTTTGGGACTTTTGGGGGGCCATTTTAGGGTTTCCCCAGTTGGAATCGTGAAAACTTTTTTTGTTAGATCCGGGGGCCTTTTCCCCGATTAAAACTGTACAGATTTATTTACAGCTTTGGGAACTTTTAGGTCTTCGTTTTATTTACCTAAAAATTATTTAAATAGCCAGCTTGCGTTTTTTGTCTTATAACCCAAAAAAACTTAAGAATAGTTTTAAATGAAAAAAAAGTGTTAAATAAAAAATTATTTTTTCCCAAAAGGGAACCTTATTCTTAAAATTTTTTTAAACAATGTTTTTTTTAAAATTTTTTAAGGATTTAAAACTTTTTGTTAGAAACAAAAATTTAAAAAAACACTTAAATTTTAATGAAATCTATGCATTTTGAAAAATTCCAGGTTTTGCACTTTTTTACTTTCTCCATAAGTATTTCCAGTTTAGCTAATTAGTTTGTTTAGGAAATATGTTTTATACATTTTATTTATTTTTAAAGTTGATTTAAAAATGTTTTTTGGGTTTTTCCCCTTAAAAAAATTAAACGTCCCTCATTTTGGTTTTTTTAATTTATGCCTAAGGTGATACACAAAGAATTGGGTTTTTATTTTTAACTACAATTTATATTAATAATTTTATAAAAAGCTCAATTAATATACTTTTGGAAATTGAATAAAATCAAATTTTGATAGCTAAACATCTAATATTATTAATATTTTAATTTTTGGACAGTACACAAAAGTATAAAACCTAAGTAGTTGTGGGTGGTTCACATCCAGATGAACTACAAAGAGAAACTAATTATATTTGATAACTCTTTGAAGCAAAAAGGGTGAAAATACCTATAAAAGACCAAAAGGTCCCCTACAACTTGTCGACTGGCAAGAGAAGGAAGCTTTTCTGTAAGGGTGGGATCATTAATAAGACAAACGGTTCTTTTTTAGATGGAATCATGAATTCTAAGAGTTGTGAAAGACGCCATTTCCTAGACATGGACACAGAATTTTAAAGAAGGTCTGATTTCGGAACATACAGAGTGTTCAGATTTGAAGGGGCATTCCAATTTCTAAATTATTTAAGGTTCCGTAAAAGAGATATCTGCATTACCCTAGTATTAGAGTTTAGGGTACTATCGTAAGCCATTCTTTTTAAACCTTACTCACACAGAACCTGCTCTAAATACCCGAAACGCAACTGGACCACGTACCTAGAGAATCTGGAACTTAAAATCTCATTGTTTAAAATTCCATTTTAGAAGGTTAAATAGCATAATAGCAAACGTTTTGCACCAACTATATTAATTTAATTTTTATTTTATATATATTTTTTTAATAGGTACTTTTAGGTAAAGCATATTAAGCTTAATGTTCAAGGACACCAATGAAATGGATAATATATTCGTAATTTTTAATAAAATATATTGAATATTGTTGTCGGTTTATTTAATTGTATTTTTTTTAGTTTTCGTTATAAAAATTTGGTCTTTTCTTAATCAAAATCAGTTGGTAGTCAAATTATTCAGTTTTAAAATGCACTCATATTTTTTAATTTCTAATAAGTTGCACATTTTTTACAAATTACCACTCTGATCTAAATAGTTGGTAAACAAGACAAATGGGGTTGGTTATTTTTTATTAGCTTTTTGAGTTTAACGTAAAATTTAATTTTATCAAAAATAATTGCATAACATGCGAGTAATTAAAAAAAAACGCAATATTTTTTATCTTAACTAACTTAGAAAAAAGCAAGTAATTAAATAATATGTTTGTTTTCAGAATAGCAATAAATACAAAATGTGATTAGTAACCTATAAAAATAGACCTATTTTAGTGTTTAGATTAAATTTGTGTCAGAAATATATTTTGTGAACTAAATTTGTAGTTAATACTTCTTTATATAAAATATTTTCTTTATAGTCCAGTCACTGATCATTTTTCGCTCCGAATTCTGTATCACCACACTAATTTACTTAAAATTTTATGGTAGTTTTAAAATGACAGAAATAACAAAATTATATAGCACCGACATGCGCTTCCTGTGCGGGGGAAAATGCCACCCTTCCCTGGGGTGTAAATTATGTAAATATTTAAAATTACCCTTATAAATAATTAATTAATTAATAAACTAATTTTATGCAAAAATGTAGTATACGGTTTTTTGAGAACCCAATACTTTTTTAGTTATTCATGACCTGATATGTTGAAAAAAAAATTTTTAATGTTTTTTGCAAATAAGTCAAAAACGTTGCGTCTTATATATAAAAATATATTATATATATAAAAATAGATATAATAATATATATATATATATATATATATATATATATATATATATATATATATATATATATATATATATATATATATATATATATATATATATATATATATATATATATATATATATATATATATATATATATATATATATATATGGGTCTTTACAGGCGATTTTTGTTTGCCTTTAATTTATTCCAAGATTTCAACCTAAAATAAAAGAAAAACGAAACCTTTCTTAAAGTACCTAAAGAGGCCATATAAATTAATACTGGAAAAAGTCTTAAGAGTCCATTCGCGCCGCGGATTCAATTTGGGGTTCGGGGCATAATGTTTTTCTCAAAAACGGTATAAGCTATCGATAATTTTCAAAAACTATATGAAAGCCAACAATTAAATCTAGGTTTCTGCTGAAATAGTTTTTTAAATTTGATTTAGTTTTTAATATTTCCTGAGTGAAAGTCACCCTAAAATCTGGGTTTTGATACTTTTTTTTAACTCGACTCATATTTCAAAATCCGTTACAGCAGAGGAATAGATTATTTCCTTGCCTTAAAATGGTGTATAATTTATGCCATTTAAGTAAAAAATAGTTACCGAAAACGTTTTTCCCGTAGGCTTGCAATCGGAAACAACATCGCATCGATACACCGAATTTGGAAAAAAAACCTTAAAAAAAAATATAATATTTTTTAATGCGGTTATACGAAAATTGTAGTGGTGGGAGTTTGTTAGTCTCCGTCCACCGTCTCCGCGTCCTTCGCCCTACCCCTAAGGTGTAGCTTAAATGCACTCTTAAGGACAAAAATTCAATAACTAATAAGAAAAATAAAATGGGTCGATCGAATTTTTCAAGAAAAATTAAGCAATTAAACATTACCAGCAATATTAAAATTTGTAGTAACCCATGAATAACACTAAATTTATACCTCCCAATCCTAATATGTCCCAGGAGTTTAAATGGTTTAGAAAGCATATTTTAAAAAAATGTTATTCAAATATTTTTTTAAAAAAGTTTAAAACTAATAAATATACGTAGAAAAGTATTTTCTTCTCCCATTTTTTAAATTAATTACTTTGTTAAGGCATGCCTGATGTTTTTTTAATTTTTATGATCAAAGTTACTGTATAGATAAAACAAGAGTAATAATATCTATCCAAATTTTAGTTCCTAAAAACTCTCTATGTGTTTACTATTTTAAAGCTTTCTTAACTAAGCAAAAGAAAAATTAGAATGTGGAGACCAAGAGCAATGTACTCACCCACATGACAATATTAAAATGTTGGATGCTGCTTTTTCCGTTTTGGGTGTATTACCACTTACCACCATCACAATTGAGAAAACATCAAGCATGTCTTTTAATGGGATAGTTTTATGTTCAGATAAGGCTAGCATAATATTAAACCAGCAGATTAATTGTTTTACAGAATTTGTTTCAACGACATTAGGCATAATATTATATTAAATTAAGTAGGAAAACTAAACCAGGAAGAAAATAGAAGTATATCAACCTCGCTTATCCTATTTTTTTAGATGCTCGACCTGTTGGAAACAAAACGGATTTTCTATCTAAATTTGATATTATTACTTAAGTAGAGAGAATAGGCCGGTTCACGCCCCTCCGTCCCCCGGGGGAGCTTATCATCTTAATATCTCTGACGTAATTAAATATTTAGGAATCTTGTGTGACGCGTTATTTAGGGCGTGGCTAATACTATCGTCAAATGTCAAATGTCAAATGTCACCTGTCAAATGTCTGTCAAATGTCAAATTCTGTCACCTGTCATATGTCAAAAACCACGTGACTTGGAAAATGGCCGTTATGCGTGGGATACTTGTGCTAAGACCTAATATTGATTTGGGCAAACTCGGAAATTTTTAGTTATGCCGTTCGGGCGCTATCGACTAAAATCGTTATTTAACCCTGATGATGAGCCTAAGGCGGGTTTAAATTTTTAAAATTAGTGTAACGTCATACCATCGAATAGCGAAAACCGCATGACGCCATGATCTTTAGCCATAAAGGCGCTACAGCTGTTTAAAAATCGTCGAAATTGATCAATTAGCGATTAGGACGATAACCCTATAGTAAATTGATCATTGCGCTCTTAGTATTACGTCTAAAGGAATAAAACTTAGCCAAAGGATAGTTGTTTACGTCAATAATTTCAAAGCCAAGTGTCAAAGGTCAAACCTAACATGTGGGGGCCCCCCACGCTTAAGCACCAGGCTTGGGGCTTAGACGTGGGGTGAAGAGCCTTAACAGTTAAATTCTAAACTTCTAAAAGGTTTTATACAGAATATTAATATTATTATTATTAAAAAGAACACTTAATAAATTTATTTAGTACGCCTATGGCTAACTATAGCAGCTATTAAAAATAAAATTATTAAATAAGGTTACATTCGCTAGAAAATAATATTTAACAAGTCCAAGCTTGTATTATTTACAACAGAAATAACAAGCAGATAAGCAAAATTCTTATCACTGGTGAAACGGAAACAACATCCTGTTAGCAATTAAAATATTATTTCACAAGGAAAATTCCAGAACCTTGCATTCCCACGTCTCAGCGGAAATAATACAATTACACAATATTAAATGGTACTATTTTGCACGGGTGGCGTAGGAATTCATTCTCCTACCAAGCGCTTAACCGTCTTAACTCCAACCAAGCACAGCACAGTTGTCAGAAGCCTCGATGACGCCCACAGCCGAGCATAAATAAGCTGAAAATACGGTTAAACACATCACATCACCAGTTACACTCGTCCTCGATAGTGCTCCCGAAACTAATTATTTTATTCAATTTTAAACGTTTTAGACTTTGTGTGTTTTTGTGTAGTGAGTTTTTATTTCCCAACCGTAAGTACTTAGTTTTATTTATTGCTTAAAAAACCGTTTTTCCTTATAATTACACATAGTTAAATACAAGTACTTATTTTTATTAGCGTTAGTAATTCCTATATTACAAATATAACAAACACCCATCAAATCTTTAAAACTATTATTTTTTGAATGGCTTCATATTGGTTATACCTAAATTTCCTATTAATATTAAAAAATAATCAAAAAACTTATTCATAATAGTCATTTTGCAATAATATATGTTTTTAATATATACAAAAATCAAAAAATTATTTACCAATTGTAAGTACTTAGCTTTATTGCTTAAAAGTCATTTTTCCTTATAATTACACATAGTTAAATATAAGTTCTTGTTTTTATTAGTGTTAGTAATTTTATATATTACAAATATAACAAACACTCATTAAATCTTTAACACTATTATTTTCAATGTTTTTTTATTAGCTATACATAAATTTCCTATTAATATTAAAATTTATCGAAAACGTATTTAATAATAACTATTTTACATGTTTTTTTCAAAAATATTATATTTTTTTTAATATATCCAAGTGTCAAAAAACTTTTTTTAAAAATGTCATTTTATGAAAGATCGTTATCAGCCGGGTTTCTTCAAAAAACGACTTTTGATCATCTGCGTACCTTTTTCAAAGGTCCTTATATGTTTTTCGCTTATAATTCAGCTCCTAATTGTCGGATCAATACCGTTTTTTCGCTAAACGATTTAGGATATTAAAATACACATTTTACTTAAGAAAATTTAACATTTACATAAAGCCCTTTTGACCTTCACATATAGAACTTGGTTATTTATTAACCGATTGGAAAAATTCTTTTTTTATTCTGATTAAAGATATTAAAACATATATTTTACTTGAGAAAATTTAAAATTAGCATAAAGCCCTTTTGGTAATAGTATGTGTATCTTTTTTATTTATCAACTGATTGGAATAATTCTTTTTTATTCTGATTAAGGATATTAAAACATACATTTTACTTGTAAAAATTTAAAATTAGCATAAGGCCCTTTTAGTACTGTCTTATAGAACTTGGTTATTTATTAACCGATTGTAATAATTCTTTCTAAATATAATTTAGAAAGTTAACACATGCATATTAGTATTCTAAATTTATTATTTGTATAATACCTTTTTGGTAATACTATGTATAACTTTTTTATTTATTACTCAATTGCAATAATTATTTTTAAATATGGTTTAAGACGCTAAAACCTGCACGTTTAAACTTAAAATAGAACCTTTTTGATAGTTCCAGAACCTTCGATATCGAGAGTGTTCTAATAGTTCGATATTATTTCAGATCATGTTCGTATGCCAATATTGTTCACGCTCATTCTCCCGTAAGGATCATCTTAAACGCCATGGCGATTGTCGTGTAACCGTCAAGATTTGCGACAAGTGTGGGGCCATTTACAAGTCCGAGGGGGCTCTCCAACGCCATCATCGTGAGAAACATCCAGCCCCCAAAAGACAAGCCGAAGCCCAACTAGCCATGACGTCTAAGAAAGCGAGACTTGATCTCCAAGATGGTAAGTGTAAAATATTTCTAACTGTATTTTATGAATTATTTCTTAACATTTAAATTATAAACAGACTAATTAATTATTATTGTTGTAGAACCATCGACGTCTGCCACACAGCATTGTGGGGTGTGTAACCTAGAAGTTCCTATCAATCGTTGGACAGGACATTTGCGCACCCTACGACATCGTTCTAATTGTTGCGTGGAGCAGGGGGAAGGAGTAGAATTAGTAAAATCAGCTTTTAGATGCCGGATTGCTACATACCGATTGTCATCAAAGGAAGACCCTACTAACGTGAAGAGTTATTTGGCGCGCCTAAAGGAGAAATTTGTCAAGTTGGTGGGGGCAATCTACGTAGATTTCAACACCTGAAAGTAGGTATGGAGCTTTTCGGCCGCTTCCTCCTGCAGATGAAGGAAACGATGGAGATCAAGTCGTTTTATTCTAAATTCCGGTTGGTGAGTGAGGGAACGGACT
This sequence comes from Listronotus oregonensis, assembly GCA_019359885.1. NCBI lineage: Eukaryota > Metazoa > Arthropoda > Insecta > Coleoptera > Curculionidae > Listronotus > Listronotus oregonensis. Next base: position 7,464 of record JAHBCN010011677.1, read on the forward strand.
TGGAGGAGCTGTTCGATCAGTTTTCTGCAATCCTTGATAAAAAGGCCATGGAGTTTGCAGAAAAAGAAAGTGGTGCGACGCGAGAGAAGGAGGAAGGAAGACAAGATAACACCTTAAAGAAAGAGAGAGAGGCACAAACCACAACTAACCACGATTACGTCAAAGAACAGATGTCCGCTGTCCGCTGTCCGCCGAGATAAAAGGTTACCCACCTCAAGGTCACCGGACGTTGATAAGGCTCATTTACATATCTAAAGCGTATCTGATATGAATAAATTATAATCCACTTCAACTAACCATTCACAAGACAGTTGCCAGAAGCCTCGATGACGTCATACGAAACAATTGCGTAATATTGTGCAATATTATGTAAATGGTACTACTTTGCACGGTTATACAGGGCTGTTATTTGGAAATACAGTGCTGTTATTTAAAAATACAGTGCCGTTATTTGAAAATACAGTGCCGTTATTTGAAAAACGGAACCGTTATTTGGAGATTCAGTCCTGTTATTTAAAAATACAGTGCCGTTATTTGAAAATACAGTGCCGTTATTTAAAAAACGGTACCGTTATTTGGAAATACAGTGCCGTTATTACAGTGCTGTTATTTTGAAAATACAGTGCCGTTATTTGGAAATACAGTGCTGTTATTTGGAAATACAGTGCTGTTATTTGGAAATACAGTGCTGTTATTTGAAAAACGGTGCCGTTATTTGAAAATACAGTACCGTTATTTGGAAATTCAGTGCCGTTATTAGAAATACAGTGCCGTTATTTGAAAATATAGTGCCGTTATTTGAAAATACAGTGCTGTTATTTGGAAATACAGTGCCGTTATTTAAAAATACAGTGCTGTTATTTGAAAATACAGTGCCGTTATTTGGAATATGAAAGCTGTTATTTGGAAATACAGTGCCGTTATTTAAAAAATACAAAGCTGTTATTTGAAAATACAGTGCCGTTATTTGGAAATACAGTGCTGCTATTTAAAAATACAGTGCTGTTATTTGAAAAACGGTGCCGTTATTTGAAAATTCAGTACCGTTATTTGGAAATACAGTGCCGTTATTAGAAATACAGTGCCGTTATTTGAAAATACGCGTTATTTGAAAATACAGTGCCGTTATTTCAAAAACGGCACCGTTATTTGGAAATACAGGGCTGTTATTAGGAAAAACAGGGCTGTTATTTGAAAATACAGTGCTGTTATTTGGAAATACAGTGCTGTTATTTGAAAATACAGTGCCGTTTTTTGGAAATACAGTGCTGCTATTTGGAAATACAGTGCTGTTATTTGAAAAACGGTGCCGTTATTTGAAAATACAGTACCGTTATTTGGAAATACAGTGCCGTTATTAGAAATACAGTGCCGTTATTTGAAAATACAGTGCCGTTATTTGAAAATACAGTGCCGTTATTTGAAAAACAGCACCGTTATTAGGAAATACAGGACTGTTATTAGGAAAAACAGGGCTGTTATTTGAAAATGCAGTGCTGTTATTTGAAAATACAGGGCTGTTATTTAAAAATACAGTGCTGTTATTTGGAAAAACAGGGCTGTTATTTGGAAAAACAGGGCTGTTATTTGAAAATACAGTGCTGTTATTTGAAAATACAGGGCTGTTATTTGGAAAAACAGTATACGAGATTATAAATATAAGGTTCTGCGCTCTGCGCGAGGGGATCTCAATGCCTAAGGTTTGACAAGTTTGACCTTGAAATTATTGACGTTAACAACTATTCTTTGGTTAAGTTTTATTCATAATACTAAGACCACAATAATGAATTTACTATAGGGGTACCGTACTAATCGCTAATTGATGTCTCTCAACTTATTTTAAACAGCTGTAGTGCCTTTATGTCTAAATATGTTTACATACAATATATAATCCTTAGCTCAAGATGATGTATTAAACAACGTTTCAATTTTAACCATCATCATCATCGGGATTCCGGTGTTAGCCTGTTCGATAGATACAACGTTACACTAATTCGTGAGTCGTCATCATCAGCGCTAACGAGACGATGGCGTCCGACCGGTATAACTTACAATTTTCGTTGCAAATCAGTGTCTTATCAAAAGTATCCTAAACAACGTTTCGATTTTATTCGTAATCTTCATCATCGGGTTCCGGGTTTAGCCGATAACATCCGAACGGTATGACTTACAATTTTCGCGATAAATTAATACCTTCTGCTATGTATCCTAAACAACGTTTCGATTTTACCCATCATCCTCATCATCGGGGATCAGGTGTTAACCGTAACTTCCGAACGTTATGTCTTACAATTTTCGTGCAATATAAGACCTTAGCCCAACTAAACAACGTTTCGATTTTATTCGTAATCTTCATCATAGGGGCGTGACAGATGACATTTGATGACCGCCATTATTTTAACGCTTGCGTAAGACCTTAAAATAAATCTCATACACGTAAGCTAAATTTCCTAAGTCACGTGTTTTGCGAAATATGACAGTTGACAGGTGCTATTTGACAGCTGACAGGCGCCATTTTTTTAACGCATGCGTAGGACCCTTAGTTATGTCTCATCTACGTAAGCAGGTTCTAAGTTACGTGGTTCGCGAAATATGACAGGTGACAAACGACATTTGACAGCTGACAGGCGGCAGCACAGGGCTTGCGTAAGACCCTAAGATAGGTCTAGCCCACGTAAGCAGGTTCTAAGTCACGTGGTTCGCGAAATATGACAAGTGAGAGATGACATTTGACAGCTGACAGGCGCCCTTATATTAACGCATGCGTAAGACCCTAAGATAGATCTTGTCCACGTATGCTAAATTTCCTAAGTCACGTGGTTCGCGAAATATGTCAGTTGACAGGTGAAATTTGACAGGTGATAGCTGCCAACCTTTAGCGTATGTTTAGGACGCTAAAATAATCATACTAGTACCACGTGTAAGCCTGATGTTAAAGCATGAAGCCCACAATGATCAATTTACTATAGGGTTACCGTCCTAATCGCAAATTGATGAATTTCGACGATTTTTAAACAGCTGTAGCGTCTTTATGGCTAAAGATAGCGCTATGCGGTTTTCGCTATTCGATAGATACGACATTACACTAACTTTAAAAAATTTAAACCGCGCGCCTTAGACTCATCATCAGGGCTAAAAAACGATTTTAGTCGATAGCGCCCGAACGGCATAACTTAAAATTTCCGAGTTTGCGCAAATCAATATTAGGTCTTCAGCACAAGCTTATCGGCTTTACGGGCGTAACGACCATTTCTTCCACGAAAAGGGCAACAGCGTGGTTTTTTGAATATTTTGACATGGTGATCAGGTGACATTTGACATTTGACAGGTGACATTTGACATTTGACAGATAGTATTAGCCACGCCCTAAATAACGCGTCACACAAGATTCCTAAATATTTAATTACGTCAGAGATATTAAGATGATAAGCTCCCCCGGGGGACGGAGGGGCGTGAACCGGCCTATTCTCCCTACTTACTTAAAATTTTCTTCTCAATATGTTGAACTGTCAACAAACATCAAAATTCTGATTATAAAGCACACTGCCTGTTGAAATGGGGGTCTTGGAATTCGAGACACTGCTACTCTTTTAATATCAACCTTTTTGGGATCAGTGTGTGATGTTTTTTCGCTGCTTACCTCTATTTTACCTTCTTACGTCTTTGTCCCTATAACTGATAAATGTTTGTAAAAATGACTAACTTTTGTATTAAAATCCACTCTCAAAAGACTCTCCGAAGTCTCAAAAATACTTCAATCTTTAAATTTGTCAAGAGCAAATTTTATACCTTCATCTCTTACAAATAATAACAAAGGCGGATCACTTGCACTCCAAATTCCAGAAAGCAGTACAGGGCTTAACACAGTTCCATTTGCATCTTTGGGAGGTCTACCTGTGTCAGGAGAGCCCACCTGCATTTGCGGCGAAACTGTAGACATTTACGGTTCTCATGGGCTAAGTTGCAGAAAAAGTAAGGGCAGAACGTGCCTCCAGATATGGAAAAAAAAATAATATTCTTAAACCTGCTTTGGTTTCTGCGAATTATATAAAAATAAGGGCTTTTATACTACGCTATTTAAAAGTACTTGTCCTTTTAGCTAAGAAGCACCTTTGTAATATTCCAAAAATCTTAAATTTTTTACTTTATTTCCATATACTTAAATTTTATAAAAAACACGAGGGCCTAAAGCTTAACAACTAACACACCATGGATGTCTTAAGTGTGGCAAAATGTAGTTTATTTGCAAACTTAAAAGAGAAAGAAAAACCTCTGCTGGCAGAAGGTTAGACAGCCTAGAAAAATGGAACGAACAAAGAAAGATATTTGTGCCCTTTCAGGTTAGACTAGGAAGGGATGCAGTTGCTAGAGCAGTAAATTCCTTGAAGCAAAAACAGTAAAAACTACCAGACGGCAGATCCCCTAGAGCTCATTGGTGGGCAAGAAAAAAAACCTTTCCGTAAGCGAAGGATCATTAAAAGGCGAAAAGCTCTTCTTTAAATAGAATAAGGAATGTTAAGTGTTTTGGGCAAAGCCATTCCTTAGTCATAAAAACCATTTTCCAGAGAAGGTCTGATTTAGAATATATACAGAGTATAAAAATTAGAAAGAGGACAATATTTTCTGGCTCGAAATAAAAATCCGAGCTTTTTTCAAACTGCTGTTGCTTTCAATAAAATGTCAGTTAGGGTTATTCTCAAAAGTAATGCCGACAAAGTTAAATGACTCTCTGTTCTGCCGAACTTGGACATTCATAAGCATTGTAAAGTAATTATTTTGTAGTAAAAGTTGACATTACCTCCCTAATTTAAAGTACCATTTATGGGAAATCATACTTAAAATTTTATTTAATATTTTACATAAAATATTAACAATCATTTAACCAAAAAAATCTATAAGAAAAAACGTACAGTTAATTTATGAAATGTTATAATAATTCCGCTACCAGTTATATGAAGGTAGTCTAAATTAACCAATTAATTATTGTTAATTATAAATTCTCGGAAACGAAATAAGCCAGTGGACCGTTTTAATATGTAATAAACCAAATAATTAAAAGCAAAAAAAAAATAAATAAAGTTTATTTAAAAACGTCCACCCTAATTTGGTCTATTATTTTTTTTGAGTTTATAATTTTTTTGAGTTTATCTAATTTTAATAAAAAACTATTTGTCTTGACCCCAAAAAAGATTTAAATGTATTCATTGAACTTTGTTGACGTACGAATAAATGAAAAAGAAAATAAAAAAATATAGGAATAAGAAGGGTCAAATGGATACGGGGTTCTTATAAGATGAGCTTCGGCATCGAGGAAACTAAACTTATTAGGGCAAGAGCAGCTTTTTAAAAAATATTTTTCAAATGTTCAATCTCATATTGGATAGAGACACAATTTTTTAAAAAGTTGGTAAGTAAGAGATTCTCAACCTCCATTTAATCTACTGTTTATTATGGATTTTTTTTGTTTGGCACAGCAGCTATTATGAAATATTTTAATAAACTATTTATAGTTTAACTTTATAACATTTTAAGTGACTAGTCGAAATTAAAAGTATTCCCAAAATTTCAGGGTGATGTACCCCATATAAAAATAACACAGCTTCACAAAAAAAAGTTTAAGGTCTGAAAGACTTGACCAGGGCATCTTTAAGTTTTTGGGGTCGCTGAATCCGAATCAGTTTAACCCCATCAGGTCAGGGTTGAAAAGTGTATACTTGTTTTTGAGGTCGCTGAATATGAATCCATGATCAGTTTGACCCTCTGATCCCGGATTCAAATTCAGCAACTTTATAAACATTATGATACCATCGTCAAGTCTTTGAACATTTTTTTTTATTGGACCGCGTAATTTTGCAGATTTGACCTTGAAATGCGCTTTACTTTTACCTGATAGGGTGAAACTGACCGCAGATTCGGCTTCAGCGACCCAAAAACACAAAGATACCATGATCAAGTCTTTCGGACTTTCAACTTTTTTTGTGGGCTGTGTAATTGTCGTATCTTGGTAGTTTTGTCTTCTACCTTTAAAAATATTTAACAGGTTGGACACAGTGACAGCTAAATTTTACATATATACTGTAATTATTGTCTAAAATGGTTTAAATAAAAGGGAATACTTTTTCTATTATTAAGGAATTAGAAGCAACCTTTTTAGTTGTTTATTTAAGTAAATTAATAAAATAGACGCTAAATTTTATTGTTACAGTGTCCTACCTGAAACATATTTCAGAAGGTAGAAGCCAAAACTTACAAGGTGCAATTTTTTTATATACGGTATACAGTATTTGCCCTGAGAAAAGCCATTTATTTCGTATAGTTTTAATTTCAGACACTGTAATTTTGTAACCAGTTTACAGCAGATACCGCAAAAACGTCACAGAAATAATAAAAAGTTGTTATCGTACTTAAAAATAAAACGACGCCGGTACTTTCAGCCAACGCAAAATATTATTTTCCCGCTAGGTACCAAATTTCATACAGTGTGTCCCAATAGTTCGTAACATAATTGAAAATTTCGGGACGTTTAGGACCCACTGTATAACGTTTTATATGAGTATATGTTCTGTAATGTCGTAACGGACAAATTTTTTAAAAAAAGCATCGTAAAGTTTTCTCGCCAGATGAAATCAACATGAAAAAAGTTTTGATAAAATAAAAACGTTGCGATGATAAGCTGGTCAGCATTTTTAGTATGTGAAGAAAATCAGAAATATATTCAGCATTTATCCAAAATTTCATTTTAACCTTTAAAAATTTTAATTGTTCCTCCCCTAAAAAAACCTCAGAAAAACTAGCTCCGATTATATACCCCTGACCCCTGACGGGACAACCTTTGCACAAAATAGCTCCGTCAAAAAAACCCAAATACAAATTGCCCCAATCCCCCCTAAAATCTTTCGTCACAAAACAGACAATAAGTACGCACTGTTTCCTTAATTACGGCTATAATTTAGATATTATTTTAAACTTGGTCATTTTTTCTATCCTCCAAAAAAAAGCATTTTCCCGCGCACTGGCGACTAAATACTTCTTTCAGCTTAGTCAATGGATTTCGTAGAAGCTACTTGCGCTGTTGCGCTCATTCTGAGACAAGCAAAGGAACAAAAAATTTTGAGTACATCCAATAATTAGTACCAGACTTTCTAATGAGCAATTTTATAAGCTGTTTGATAAATTGAAAGAATATCCAAATAAGGTCCTTACTTACTTTTGAATGAGCATAAAAATTTTTGATTAACTACTGGTTACCCTTGGACCTCAAATAACTTACCAAAATACGTCATTACGACAGGCTCTACCACCTCAAGAAAAATTGGCGGTGACTCTAATGTAAAGAAAATAATAATACTAGGTGCTAATAGTTTAAATTATTTATTGCAAAAAGTATTGAAAGCGCTCTGAACTTGGGCCGTCAACAACTGAATAGTTGACAGTGCGCGCGGTTAGACAGAAACCCACGCGGTCTACTTCTGCCGGCAACTGTTTACTCACGCCCGGAATAGGTCCGGACGCAATTATTTGGTTGCCATTACGCGGGGCCGCATTCAATACCGTGTGTTTTATTCGAACTTCTTTAAAGCAACTAAAAAAGTTGCTAGTGCGCGTGGGCCCTTAATTTGTCTAGGCAATTTTGACGGTTTACCAATAGATCTGTTTTTGGAGACATGTACGTTTATTATTATTAGTTTTTTTTTAATCTCTACGACAGCCCACGAAGGATTATTATATATGTATATTATATCTTACATATTATATATACATATATAAACCTAAGTACCAAAGTACCGTGAGTGCCGGGTTTTCCGGTGTTTAACCCATTTCTTCCCAGTTGTTCCGAAAACGTTGTCCCAGCACTGAAACATGCAAATGTTGCATTTCACAGCACCTTTTGGACAACGCGGTAGTGCCATCACGGACTTTATTTTAAATAACTACTACCTAAAAGTGTCTCTCCGGCATTGAGAATCGAACCCGGATCGCCGGGGTGGCGAGCCGAAACTCTTACCACTACGCTACCAGAGAGACAAAACTATAATATAATAATATGATAAATTAAAGAAACGTATTTATAAAATCCCTTGCAAATGTAGTAGATTTTTATATATGTGAAAGGTTCAATTTATTAGCTAAAAACATCAATAACAGATTTTCACAAATTAAGAATTTGTCAAAATGTGTTTGATAATAACCTCAGAATATCTTAGAACGCTTTAAGCATAATAACAACGAAATTTTAAAGTAACAAATTTACCCACCACAACAAAATGTATCTGTCATTTATGTAAAGTCATAAATAAAAATAAAAGATTTTTTTTTTTTAAATTTTTTTGGAATATTTGTTTACATTTTATCTAGTTTGATTTGAAAACGGTGATCCATTTCAAAACGTTAACAAATTTTTTATTTATATATTCATAAATTTTTGAGGTAAGTATTTTTCGGCCCATTTCTCATTTGGTGAGAAAACCCAACAAGATGTGAATGATCTTTAACAACAATTTTTTAGTGTCTACGGGATAATGGAACAATATAAAGCAGAATTCGTACTACCTACATGGACAAACAGTCAAATGTGTTAACAGATGCTCAGATCGTAACAAATTTATGAATCCATTAAAACCAATGGATGAATTTATGCGGATATGTCAATTTCAGTATGCCTCAAATTATAAGTTTTTATGGTATCGACATGTGTTTTTTACGATCAGCAGTTGCCCGACTGTATTGAAAAATAATATTACCAAATTTATTATACATGCCAGATGTGCGGTATCTAATCACCCTTAAAAATATTGAAATTGGTTTGAATTGAAATAAACTTAATACATTATCATTAAATATTAAATTACTCCATTTGTTTATAGCCGCAAAGTAAAAAATGCATAAAGTGATTATAAATTTTTTGTATATTTTAATAGTTAGAAAGTTGTTAATCTAAACCCAACTAAATTTATATAAAATACCAACAAAGTAAAAAGTTTATAAATTAAAGCGTCTGATAGGTGACCATCGGGCGAAGCCATGATACAGACCAAGAGCTGTTGTCTGTAGTGTGGAATCTAAAACTTTAGGTGCCGTGTGGTTGGCATTACCCATATAAGGCGTGAATGCAGAAATACTTAACACCCGTGATGGCCCTACCGAAATGTAGACACATATATATATATATATATTTACATATTATATATATGGGATATATATATATATATATATATATATATATATATATATATATATACTATATATATATATATATATATATATATATATGTCGTAGCCAATGTAAATTCGGCGGTTTTTTAAAATGGCTAGCCACTTTATAAAACACGGCCCTGTTCTAAAATAATCGTTTAGTTTCAATTGTTTTACAATACGGCTAGTGCTTTTAGCCATTTTATAAACTGGCCGATCAAATACAAGCCATATTCTCAAATAGATGATTATGATAAAGAAAATTTACAATTTAAGGAGAAAACGACAACTAACCAAAAACTAACCAGAACCTAGGGACGAAAAGCATTGTTTCCCATTTTCGTATGTTTGTTTTTCATTCGGTCTGTTTGTCTTTTGGCACCATAATTTTCGAGAGAATTTGAATTTAATTTAAGTGCAATTATTAACAAAAGTAACAGTTCTATTGTTTTTGATAGATAAAGCTTCAAGGGCAGCGTTAAGAGGGGTAAAGGTTGATATATTATGGGATATTTTTAAAATTTACGTTGACAATCAAAATAAGCTTTATAAATAATATGATGCCCAGACATATAGTGGCTGCAAAAAAGGTCTTTAAAGGGAAAAAAATTAAATGTATTTACTTTGGGGTTTTTAGGGTTAAAGAATTTATAGATAATATTATTTTTGTAAATATTTAATTTTATTTAACTTAGGTAAGGGATTAATTAGTTTTAATTTAGGTTTTTTGTACCTATTATCTTTTATTGTTTTAAATAAAAATTTAACTTGATCCTATTTGATATTTCTATTATTTGTACTAAAAATTAAAATAAATAATTGACCCTTTTCATATTTATGTTTATGGTTAGTTTAGGTTATTTTGTGTTTTTATGTATTCTTATTACTTAATATGTTCTTTATGAATAATGACTATTTTGCTTTAATATTAAGTGGGTAAATTTTATATTCAAATAAAAAAATATTTGTAATACGAAGATTAAATTAAAAATATATTATTTAAATATATTTTAAATTATATAATTAAAAACAGATAACTATAAGCCGATCTCAGTGGTATTCTATCAAAAAACATTAAATAGCAATTAATAATCAGATAAAAAATCTTTTTAATAAATATAATCTTTTATGAAAGTCAATAAGATTAAGGAAAAATTAAATTAACTATTGATACCCTAATTACACTGCCAACCAATGTAGTTATGGGTCAAAAAGTTAATAAACTAATCGGCGCAACCTTTTGTGATAGCAGAAGGATTTTTACTCTCTATTCTTAAAAAAAAAAAAAGGCTCAATTTTAATGATACCAGTATAAATTTAATTGTTACTTACTTACACAACAGACATCAATAAGTTATTTGAGTTCTTTAGGGCTAAATTCTTGGATCAACGTTGTTTTTAATATATTGTTATATTATTGACTTAAATAAAAACATAAGTGAGGGTTTTTGACACTATTTGCAGATATCGCTACTATTTTAATAAAAAAATGATAAAGAAGTTGAATCTATCTTAAAAAGGCACATGCGGAGACCAAGAGCTGATTTGACGAGCACTGGTAATCCTTAAATAAGACCAAAACAGTTTATACGGTATTCACTCACAGAACTCCTGGTAGAAGGAGCTTCCAACATTTTCCTATTAAAAACTTAACATCGGTTCTAAATAAATAAAAACAATAGTCTTAGCTTATTATGCTCTATTACGGTTTTTTATTTTTTATGGTCTTATAGGCTGGGACCACCCACTTACAACGAAGGAAATCTTTGGACTACAAAAAAAAGTAATTCGTGTAATTAACAATCTTGGTTGTAGACATGATGATGATAAAGTAAAATTTCAGAATGAGAATTTTTACCCAGTCAGTATATTTAACCTGTCTAATTTGTCCCCATAAGAGCAAACACATCAAAAAATGGGATATTAACGTTTATAGTACACATACGAACCCACAGTTTAACATATGTTTTCTTAGGTTAAACTTAAGCAAATTAGGAAGTTTTTATTATAGTAAAACATTTTTGGAATGAGGTAAAACATAGTATAATGAATGAAACCTTTATTTTGTTACCTGATATTGTCTAATCTAATACCAATTATATAAAAACACATTACCTTGTAACTGTTATGATGACCATTGTTCGTTTAAGTAGTAAATTTATTGCATTTTATTTTATTTATTGTATGTTTTCTTTACGTGAAATTTTTATTTGTATAAGCACTATTATGTACACCACCAATGAATATTTGAATTTTAATTTAAATTTAGGTGATTTGGATTTAGTAACTAAGCTGACATTTTAATAGGTTTTTTTCTAAAATAATGGACACTTCTGTTTTCTTCATAAGGAAGTATAGGTTAAGAATTATTTAATTAAAAAAAAGTATTTATGATTAAATTTATTTTTTACAAAAAACATTGTCTGAAGAAAAGCAGAAAAATAATTAATGTGCAATTATTTAAAAAAATATATATATAAGAAATAGAACAGAGTCTAAAAAAAATATTGAAGAGCTCAAGACCAAGAAATAGGAATAAAAACATTTTTTAAACCAATAGGTAGATACTGTCTAATTAAAATTGTTATATTCTTATAATGTATGAACAAAGTTTGATTACACTACTTACCAACTGTAGAGTTATTGCTACCTCTTTGGATTTTATGTTGAGGCAAGAAATAAAAAATGGATATTAATTTTGTAATAAAAAGTTTAAATGTTTTTATTTTGAAAATTAAAAGTTTTTTCCATATTTTAATTACAAAATACAATAAAATGAAATTTATTTTTATATAAATATTTCAATCTAATACCAATTATTATAAAAACACTCCCTTTTTACTGTTAAAAAAATTGACCATTGGAAAGAAATTTACATTTTATTTTATTTTGTAAATTTTTTACTAGAAATTTTTATTTTATAGCATATTTGTTAACCAAATAATATTTCAATGTTAAATTTAATTTAGTGATTTGATTTTAGAACTAAGTTGACATTTTAATAGGCTTATTCTAGAATTACGGACACTTTGTTTTCTTCATTAAGTCCAGTATTATTAAAATTGTTAAGTAAAAAAATGCATTTATGCATTTCTATATTTCTCAGACAACGCGGTAGTGCCTCCACGGTCATTATACAAATAACTACTACCTCTGAACTACTTCTCATTAATACCTGGGTGGGGCATGGGTTTTCCAGATGGGGCATAAAGTTTAATGAATGATTTAACGAGAAGCGGAAAAAACGTTGTTTTAACGCAATAAGGACCCTTAATAAAGTATGTGCGAATGTGAGCAAAAAGTTATTAATATAAGTCTGGAATGGCTAGGGATCGACCCTGTCATTGGTGCACGCAGACTATAAGCTTAACACCTTAACGCGCTTAGCTATGATACAGACTTAAAAATAAAATATTAAAAAGTAGAATTGTCCCAGAAATATAGAGCTTGTTTAATTTTTTTATCTTGGGACAGTGCACAAAGGCTGAGGCTGAGGAAGAGGAAGTTTATTTTCACGAGACTTAAACAGAAGCTTTTCTGGAAGTGTGGAATAATTAATAAGGCAAACCGCTCTTTTTTGAATAAAGTCGAGAATGCTACTTATTGTAGGAGACGCCATTTCCCAGACATGAAAACAATATTCTAACGAAGGTCTGATCTGGGATACATACTAAGTATATAGATTAGAAGGAGGCATGCCTCCAAAAACAGGACTGTGTTTGGACCAGATTTTTAGCGCCCCAATCCAAGATTAATTTGAAGTCTTCTGAAAGAGATATCTGCATGGACCTGCGCTTATTTTTCAAATTAGACTTACAAGGTGGCTTAAGAACTTGAATATTAGAGTTGGTGCCAGTACTGAGCCCTGGGAGCACCCAAGCATTAATTTGGTAGAAGCTGAAGGATGACAATCTACAATAACTGATATACGTGATTAGAAAGGAAACTAAAGGGCTAAGAACAAAGCTTAAGTAAAAGACCGTAGGAATAAAGTTTAGTATGATAAGTATACGCAGTTAAAAAAAATAAGATTATATGACAAATTCTATAAAGCAAAGCTTTAAATAAAACACAAAAAAATGTATATTTTTTATTTTTATGTTTTATAAAACGTTTTTCTTAAAGCCCATATGTGACGGAATACTTATTGAAATAGAGCCTTAATATTTTAAAGAAATATTCAAAAAGTCCTTATATATTCTTTGTGGCGCTTCAAAAAATATCAGACCTTAAATATCTAATAACTTTATTAGGTTAGTAATCCGAGATTTATAGGTTTTAAAATTAATTAAATGTAAATATTTTAAAAACTATTTTATTATACATGAATTTTATTAAACTAAAATTAAAAAGTATGCTTGCTAATAATTATTAATTTTCATTGAATAAGAGTATATACTATTTTACCACAAAAAAATATTAGAGTATTTGCATTACTGAATGCAGCATATGTGACATTTGCCTGAAACTTACTAACGTAAACCTTATTCTTTATTAGCGTTTGGTGTCAATACATGATCTTTGTACCCTAAAAGAAATTCTCGCATTAATATATTTATGAAAAACTATTTTTTAGCCGATTTAGCTTATTTGTAGCCAAAGTTATAGCAGTTTGTGTTACGACCAAGAAATTACATTTATGATCAAAATAATAACTGTGTTTCTAACATTGTAAATCCATATTAGGTATATTTCCTGTTTTCAAAAAAAAATATTACCTAATTTAGTTTATTCTAGCTAGTTCTGGTTTATTGTAGATAATAATATTAAAATATTATAACTTTAATTGTTCAACGGTTATTATTAAACTTACTAATACGCAACTTTGCCAAAATTAAATCACCCACCTATCTCTTACCGTTTTGGAGATCCCAATGCTATTCATTAAGTTTAAAAATCTATATTTATATCTACAATAAATTGGTAAGGAAACAGAATTGCATGTACTAGAAAAACCTTTAACCTTGCCATATTAATTAAATTTTTGTCATTTTAGTAATTTTTTCATTTTTTATTTTCAAAAATTTCATTGTGCGCTTTGTGCACCAAAATATATTTTTTAATATTACAAATTACAAGTTTATAAAAAAGTATTTCTTTTTTTTAAGCGTTAAAAGTATTAGGACATTTTTTAAAATAAAATATCAGGAAACGTCTAAAATGGCCAAAATTCAATAATAAACAACAAGTTTTTTTGTATTTCCCATTTGGGTCTCTCTATCAATGCATTGTAGATATAGGGATACTTATTCTTATTACAAATATAATAAAATGGCCTAAATTGAAACTTTGAGTTTTTACAAATATGATAGCCGAAAGAGGCAACTTCCTTTTCGTAACGTTTGTGTTTTCGAAAATGTTGCATAAATATTATTAAAATATTGACGCCTTGTATTGTTTTTTGGGGTAACATTTTTAAGCAAAAAATGCGTTGTCAGTAACACACACACAAATGATACATTTAGGATAACATTACATTGTTACAATTAAATGTTTAAATTTTATCATTATTATAAATTATCATTATTACAAGCGAGGACGTGTGTGAGTAAGCATGTAATAATCAGTTTAGATACTTGAATAACTAATAATTTGGGGTCCGGTGTCGTTTAGCTCCATTCGATTTGACAAAAATAAATATTACAGATAAAAAGAACACATTTTGTGTAGTAGATTTCAAAAAGAAAAAATCCGAAAACATGTATTTTTTCAGAGAAAAATGAAATTAAAAGTCAAAAAAACACTATATTTTTAGGTTAAGAATTTGCGACGTTGTCGGTTCAAAAAAAATTGTTTGACGGCGCATTTATGATAAAAAATTTTACAATTTAATGAGGAAATCCTAACGACAACTAACCAAAAACTAACCAGAACTGGGTAATAGTTTGGAAATTGTTGTTTGAAAATTGTTGTTTGTTAGTTCTGGTTAGTTTTTTCTATAAAAAAAACTTTATTTCTGGTAAATAGAAAAAAACAACCTTCAAAAATAACAAATTATTAGAAAACATCTGGCAACATTGCTTTTTCAAGGAGAAATTCCTAAACAAAATGACATCGTATCATCTCTTTTTGTAGGTATTCTTTCTCACTTTTTTCATGTTATTCGGCCATATTACCTTCGTATATTTTATAGGGAAAATAAAGAAATTATTTTATTTTGTGTTAATGTGAGTGAAAAATTAATTTTTTCAGACCCTATGTGTATTATTATGGTGTAACAAATAAGTGACAAAAAAAATTATATCAAAATATTGCTGTTTAAAAATGGAGCTAAAGTTCACCGAAGCCCTTACGTTCAAGTAAATCGTTTAAAAGTTAAAATATAAAAAAAAAATAAAACATGTCCCTAAAAAGGTTTGTTGGTAAAGTGGCTAGTCACTACTGGTGCTTCTGCTGGAATTGGGAAAGCAGTTACGGAAACTCTAGTGAAATCAGGATTAATTGTAAGTACAACCTTCACATTAATTTTAAAATGCGATAAGCGATTTCGTTAAACTTTACTGTCTTTTTTAAACAGCAATATTTTAATATAATTTTTTCTTTTACTTATTTGTTGCACTATAAGGAAAGACATAGGATCTGAAAAATTAGTTTTTCACTCACATTATTACAAAATAAAATATTTTTTTATTTTGCATATAAAATATACTAAAAGCATGGCCGACTTAATACAAAAATAAGTGAGATATACATTGGAAAAAGATGATGCTATGCCCTTTTTTTGACATTTCTCTGCTTAAATAAGCAATGATGGAAAATGTTTTTCCAATAATTTGTTATTATTAAAGCTTGTTCTTTTTTCCGATTAAAAGATATAAAGTTTTTTTTTCTAAGAAAAAACTAACCAAAACTAACAAACAACAACTTTCAAACTATTACCTAGTTCTGGTCATTTCCTAGTTAGTTCTGGTTAGGTTCTCCTTGTTAAATTTTAAGTTTTCTTTATTATAAATGAGCCGTTAAACAAAATGAAAAAAAGTCCGATATCTTAATTTTTTCAATTTTTAAAGCTAAATATTTATTTTTTTTTTGTTTCTGTATTTATTATCTATAATTTTTTAATCCATATAACTTTAAAGCTAAATTCACATACTTTTTTATTTTGATCCGACCTATTAAGGAAATTAAACTTCCAATTGATGAAATAGAATTTCATAGAGTATAAGCATCAACGTTGCCAAATCTGGCCTTTAACTTGACCTATAAACATAGTGTATTTTCATATTTTAATTTAATTTTCTTCTGCAACTGTGCTCTTTTTATCTGTAACTTTTTTTTCAAATCGATGAACGCAAAACGACAACGGACCCGCAATAAGCAATTAATAATTATATTATTTTACATTATTTTTTCTTTCACCTATAGAGATGTTTTTTGTTGTGTTTTCAACATGTCTGGGTATAGCTTTGTTTATTTTACGTTACATTGATCGTCTGGATTCCTATTATAAATGTTTATTTACAATTAAAAAAGAGTTAAGTTAATTTAAAATTAATAATCAATATAAAATTTGCATAATATAAACTGTTTCTCAAATATTATTTTTATTATGGATGTTAATATTCTTAAAAGTCATATTTCTGACAAAGTTAATATTTGCCAGGTATTACATATTTGTTAAAAATATATTTTGTTTCTAATTATTAATAATTAATTTATTAATTATAAAGTACGTTATTTTGAAAAATTTGTTTATGAAAAAAAATACAAAATTACCAAGCCACAAATAAACCAGATTAAAAATGAAGTTTAAATATTATATATTTTCATAACAATGGGCTAGACCTAAGATAATGAAAATTAATTACTGTCGAATAAGAATATATAAAAACATACATAATAAATAAAAATATAGGACGAGATTTCTCTAAACAATGAGAATAGGGTTATTCAACGAGAACAACTAGACGGGACCGTATTTTTTTCTTTTGAAATTTTAGCTAGTTTTCTGTAAGTTGAGTTTATTTCTAATTTAGTAAAAGAAAAATCGTATAAATTTTTATAAATATTTACTTGAACTCTACATAATATTCATGTTATTAAAAAGAAATAAAATAATAAGCAATGAACGTTGCTTATTTGCAAGTAAAATATTCCTATTAAAAAACACAGTTTTCTAATTCTTTCCGTTATTTGTTGTTGTTATTTTAAAAAAGATAAACTTAGTAATCCATTTTATTGGTAAGTATAATGACGCAGAAGTAAATAAAATACATACAGATAGGTACATATATTCCGGTGAAGTTCTCGACTGGTTTATTAGTGTTGGAACGAACTTAAGGACTAGAATTAACGCAACGCCAGTTTGTAGGCAGGGTGTTTGGTATAGTGATCTGTTTGTTTTTGTTTTGGTAGAACATAGACAAATTGCCAGATCTCAAAAACCAAAATCAGAAAATTACCTTGAAAATGTAATAAATTTATTCAGAAATATTGGTTTTTGTGTTAATAATATAGACAACATCGATTTATATACATATAAACATTTATTAATATGACAGTATCAAGCACCGGCAACAAGGTTATTTTGGACAGCTGCTGCATTCGTTTAATAAAAAATGATAGTAAATCAGGTGTTGTACGGTACTTCGATGTCATTTTATCTCTTTTTAGTAGATTGTATTATTCAATAACACGTTTTGTAAACTGACTTGATCAACATCAACCGAATTGAGCATCTTAAGTAAATGTCATATCTGTCTGTCACTTCAGATAATAAACAAAAATAGTTTTCCGGCTTTAAAAATAATTTTTAACAATAAAGAATCATCGATTTATAAAAATGTAATTTATGCTGCAAAGCCATAAACATTAAAAAAGTTATTATTCCCGGAGTTATGTTATTCAGTGTCTTTAATCAATGTTGCCGGTGCAGTGTGTTTACAAGAACTATCCCTCCTTGCCCCCTGAATATATTATTGCCAAACAAGGTTTTTTTACTTTATTTCTATCTAAGAATTCGTTGGTGTTGGATAAGGTTTGCCTAACTGACGAGTTGCTACTTTACTATGCTAATGTACTAATAACATTTATAAAACATGTTTAAATAAATAAAAGTCCTATGCATAAGAATAACAAATAAAGCTCAGGAAATGCTCGGCCTTATTATACAGATTTGATTTACATGTTCTCAATATTTCTATGATTTTTTTAGGTTGCTGGTTTGGCACGTAGAGTTGAACGTGTAGAAGAACATGCTAAAACACTTAGTGGTGAAGCAGGTAATCTTCACCCATTCAAATGTGATGTTACAAAGGCAGACGACATTATTGCAGCTTTTAAAGAAATTAGTGAAAAACTAGGCCCAATTACCATATTGGTGAATAATGCTGGACTCGCACTATCCACTAATATTATTGACGGAGATATACAAAAATGGAAAACTATTTTAGGTATGTCATATTTAATTCACATTTACAATATATTTTTTATGCTGGTAGTATAACTAATGGTACAAAAAACACAACTTGGTTTTCAAAAATATATATGATATAGTCATTCTTCTGTTAAATATATATATAAATATATATATATATATATATATATATATATATATATATATATAATATATATATATATATATATATATATATATATATATATATATATATATATATATATATATATATATATATATATATATATATATATATATATATATATATATATATATATATATATATATATATATATATATATATATATATATATATATATATATATATATATATATATATATATATATATATATATATATATATATCAATCACCTCTATTTCTGACTTAACTTTTTGCAAGGAAAAATTGGTATCCAACTTTAAGATATATTATTTTCTGAATTTTGTATTTAGTAGTAAAATCACTTATTCTTCGGTAATTTTATTTCGGTCCAAAAAAAAACTAAAAATGCCTTATGTTGGACTCACAGATGTGCAGAGGGGAAGAATTATTGCTCTTATTGAACAAGGAATGCCCCAAAGAGACGTAGCAGGGATAGTAGGCGTTACACAGGGTGCTGTATCGAAAACACATGCCAGGTACTTGGAAGTAGGACTCAAAAGCAGGCCCAGACAAAGTCGTCAGAGAGTCACAACTGAACAACAGGACCGCTTTGTGTGCCAAATTGCTAGAAGAAATCCCAGTGTTTTTCATCCAGAGCTGCAACCACAACTTCTGGAAGCTACAGGTGTGAACGTTTCAATTGATCTGTCCCAAGATATAAAGGAGGAACTGTAATGTTCTGGGAAGGTATTACGCTGGGAACAAAAACTCCATTGTAACCACTTCAACAAACTTTAAGGGGTAGGAGGTATGTTGATTTAGTGCTAGAACCAATCGTTAGGCTTTGGAGAGCTGCAATTGGGGATAATTTTATCTTCATGCACGATAATGCACCTCCCCATGCCAGTAGAGTAGCTCGAGAATGTCTTGAAACGGAAGGTGTCACAGTTTTAGACTGGCCTGCATGTTCACCAGACCTAAATCCTATCGAACACCTGTGGGACCAGCTCAAAAGGAGGATTCGAGCACGTCAAAACAATCCAGGAAATGTCGCACAGCTTATTGACGCAGCGTTAGTAGAATGGGAAAACATACCCCAAGACAGTGTTGACAATTTAATAAGAAGCATGCCAACGCGAATTGAAGCTTGCATAAGGAATAGAGGTGGCAACACGGATTATTAAAATAACCAATTTTATTTTTGTTTTTGCTTTTTGACCAATAAAATTTTAAATCTCATTTCTATTCTGAAACCAACAAAAATACCGATGTGTTTTTTTTGTAACCTTATTAATTTGTATTATTGATATATGAGTTTTTTTGCATTAAAAGTAATTGGTAAGGACAGAGTTTTATTTATAAACCAAAAATGTTCATACATCTCAAAAATAATGAAAAATAATAGATGATTCCATATAAGTTTGTTGTGTTTTTTTTATAATATATATATATATATATATATATATATATATATATATATATATATATATATATATATATATATATATATATATATATATATATATATATATATATATATATACACTTTGAGATCACACGGCGTCCGTACATTATGCTATCCTGGCGGCGTCTTTTATGGAGGTTTTAAGTACATATTCATTATATCCAAGCGTCCAGCGGTGATGCCAATTAATTTTAATGTGGTTTCGATTAAGAAAATAATTTAGTAACGTTAAATGATGTTGCAGTATTCGAATCAGTTTTTGATAATTTTTAATCTAGTTTAACAAAATGTTGAATTGTTATTTAATGCTCTTTAGGGTGGTTATTGTTTTGATACATCGTAAGTTGGTAGGTCGAAAGGAAAACTTAAGTTTTTTATTATTATGACATGACAAATTAAAATTGTTTTAATTAAACAAAAAATATTACAATGCTTATGTTTGTAGACTTTTGTTATTTATAACTTCCTTTGTTCTCTTTTTTCTTTAAAAATTTAATCAGGGTTATTTTCTTAAAAAATATTATCCTAAGCGTTATTTTATTCCTTTTTTCAAAAGAATGCCTTTTTATTTTAAACGCCGATGTCTTCTGTATTTGGCGAAATCTTAATTTGATGATTTCTGGATATCCAGTGTGCCTATGTGATTTTTAAATTTGCGGGCGTCCAAATACGGGGTGACAATGGAAGTATGCTAGACAGTTTAACACTTTTGCTTCTATAGACAAAATTTTAGGATTTTAAAATGCATATATAAGGTATAAGTCATCATTAACCGAATGCCAAATACAACCGGTTTAGTCGAAAGTGAACCTAAGTCATAAGTTTTAAATAAAATCCCGTATAATTTTAAAGGCAGTC
>JAHBCN010011678.1:0-28592 GCA_019359885.1 Listronotus oregonensis
AATTTCCATATACTTTTAACGCGCGACTAAACAGTTGCTCGACTAAGGTGCATGGGCCGCCACTAACTAAATTACCATTGCCCAACGGTAGCCGGGTCCAGGCCACGAGGGCCATCCGGCAACGAAGAGGCCGAGGGCCTGAAAAATCAGCCGCGGAAATGATGGCCCGGAGCCATTCTGCGGTATCTCGGCAGGTCTTTCAAAGCATCTTTAAGAGTTGGATAGACGACAGTTTCAAAGCTGGTGGGTACAAACCCGGGACGCATTTTTACCGATCCTATACACGTTCAGCGTCGTTGCCGAAGATATGCAATTTGTTTTTACCAATCCTAGCTGATTTCAGCAGGTCCGCTGAATATGTGTAGGGTTAGTAGGGGTTAGTTCGCCTATTTATATTTTTATCTATGGATTGGTTATCGTGCAATCGTTAAGAAAATTCATAGCGCGTTATTATTTGTTTCGTGGTGGAAAATAACCTATAATATTTGCATTATTTTTTATTTAGAATGAGTGAAATTGATACGTTTTTGCATTTGATCAATGTTGCAAAATAGAAATAAAGGATTTTAAAACCAAGGAATGTTTTATAGTCGACAAAATTTGATTCAAAAGACTATTCAAGCCATGTTAAGGAATGGATGTCAAATTTTTCCAATACCACTAAGACGAACTGGATTGTAGTTAGAACATTACCCGATAATAAAAGGCACCTCTTCAGGAAAAATTTTAAGTGCCAACACAACTGCAAAAATAAGGGTGATAAATGTTCAAAAAACCGAAATCGGAATCTAAACTGTAAGGCATTTATTAACGTGCTAATAAAGAAAGTCAACAAAGACACAATAAAAAATTATTATCTATAATAATAATTACCTATATCTTATTACATTGCTTAAAAGGTAAATGGAGTTTGATGACTTTAAAATATATAGGGTCATAGGCGTGCGCACAGTGGGTGCCATGGGTGCCGTGGCACACCCACTAGTCTGAAAAAGATTACTGTATTTAAAATATGAAAATTATTATTTGATAAGGTTCGATTTAAAAAATACAATCCTTAGATTCAAATCCATGAAATGTATGGTATCCAGTTTTATTCACTTCATTATTGTTATTATAATTATTATAATTATTATTATCTCGGCACCCACACCAGCCTTACCCTGCGCACGCCTATGTATAGGGTGTCCTATTATCAAAATATAAAGTTGAAGTCATTGCTCAGAAACGAAATTGATATGAAAAAATTGAAGTAGGTCCTTGAATTATACTTAAAAAAACTCCATAAATAGTATCTAAACATAATTTTGATATCTCAAATAATAATCGAAATAAAAAGGTTAATTAGAATTGCTTAATTTTCAAAAATACCTCGTATATTCGAAACAAATGAAATTAGACCGATTCTGTTTATTCTAGCCCAGTAAAATCGAAAATCGAGCTCATAACACTTTTATTACTTTTTTTCTATGTACCTATTACCGTTTTTCTTGTAGCGTATAGAACCAACGAATAAAACTTGCTTTGTACTTGGTTACTTTTTAATATAGTTTTTGTTATACTGTTAAATATTTTTTTAAAAACCGCGGCTGTATATAAAGAAGTAAGTACCTTTTAAGTCAAAAAAATATGATTTTTTTTTGTGCCAGGAAAATCAAATAAAACAAAGTTTTAGTTTATTTTGATTGCCCTACTGACCAATAATTTTTTTATATCGCGGATAATAAGTACTGGGTGTAAAAAATATGCGAGAGATTTCGTTAACCTACACATATTCAGCGCGACCTGCTGAAATCAGCTAGGTTGGTAAAAACATCATTCGCTATCTTCGGCAATTCGCATCGCTGAACGTGTATAGGATCGGTAAAAATGCCACCGGGACAACGACAGGCAAAGCAGTTCATTAAGACCCGCTCGGCCAAGTTTACATCGGACCTACTGAGCCACAGCCGTAAGGTCGTAAGGATAACGGTAGGTCAACTAACAGGACATTGTAAACTCAACAAGCACCTGGAAAGAATAAACCTGGTGGAGGATAGCCTGTGTAGGTTCTGCCAGGAGGCTAAAGAAACAGCCTTAATGTGTGGTGCCATTGCGAAGCACTATGCAGGCTTAGGTTTACTAGGCTTGGGGAGGGAAGCCAAAACCGGCAAGGGTTTATGGAGTGGCCAGTTCGAGACTCTGGAGTCTAGTTAAGAAGACGGGCTTGGACAAGGTACTCTAAACAACGATAGGAGAAACCACAATAAATCTGGTAAGGTTGCAGTGGTGGAGGTCATTTTTCGCCATCTCCGCTCAAATAATCTAATCTAATCTAATCTACCATTGCCCAATCACGTTCTCACAAAAATGCTTTTTGCGCAGCGGTCTTGCGCAGTTTTGTCACGTGAGAATAAACTCGCGCAATTTACAAGAACAGCAAAAGGTTGTATTACCATAATTTGGTAAATAAAAATATTATATGCTTGGCGCCACAATTCGGCAACGATATCTCGCAAAACGTGTATTTAATCGTAAACCTTCGTATCCGTTCGTTAGGACAGCCGACTAAATTTAAACTTTTAACGGTAAATATTGTCCAATAATACCCTAGTATTTGTAAATAATACCCCATATTTCCCCATTTTTTTTTTTTTTTGGGTTGATGGCCTTACAAACTGGTGTATTGGCCACCATATTTCCCCATATTGCCTCGTATTTCCTTGTAATACCCGATATTGCCTTGTAATACACCACATTTCCCAATAATACCCCGTATTGCCTAATAATACCCCGTATTTCTCAATAATACCCCGTATTTTTCTATAATGCCTCCGGCTTTGGTGAATAATTCCTAGGTGGTTTCCCCGTCGGACAGAATTGTCTGTCTCTTCCTCCACAGTAAACTGCACATGTGGATCAAATGTGTTAAATAGTTCAAGAGCTATCTCTATTCTACCTTTTGGTACTGCTAAAAGTAAGTCATCGACATACCTCTTAACAAATGGAATGTGGAAAGGCATATGTTGCAGACAATCCTTAACCAAATCATCAAGTACATAGTTGACTAAAATTGGAGAGATTTTTGAACCCATCGGGGTACCAAAAATTTGTTTATAGTATGAACCATTAAAGATTAAAATATTTGAGTCAAAAATAAAAGTTAAAATATTTTCAAATTGATCAAGAGTTAAATTACAGTATTGTGAAATTTCTTCCCAATGATTTTGTATACTTAAAATAATAGATTGTAATGATAGGTATATGTATTTATTCACCGACTAGTCTATAGCAGAAATGTTTAATTACAAAAATAAACATATAATTTATTATTATTTTAAGCTAAAATATCTCAATAATTGTTTGTCCATATATTATTAATGTATTATATATATATATATATATATATATATATATATATATATATATATATATATATATATATATATATATATATATATATATATATATATTATATATATAAATATATATATATATATTATATAATATATAATAATATTATATATATATATATTATATTATATAATATATATATATATTATATATATATATAATATATATATTATATATTTAAAATATTAATAAAATATTTTATTTATATTAAAATATATATCTTTAATATTTAAATAGAAAAAAATATATTTCATTGTAGCGCATAATATACAGGGTGTTCCATTTAAAAAAGTTAAAGTTTCCTTAATTTTTCCCTTTTTTGGTGCGACAATCTTTTACTGATAATTTCAAAAGATAATATAAAAAAACCTATAATTTTTATACAAAACATTTTTTTCTGTCTTCAAAAATGAAGGCTACAGACTCCACGTAAATATAATCAAAGACCCTGTACGTATTCTTTTTAGATGTACTCGTAACTCTAAAGCGCTGTCCTTTTGTAAAAGTAAACATTCGATTGAAGAATAACTTTTTAATTTAATTAAAGAAAGTTTTCTTTTAAATTCCATTTCTGACATCAATAAGGGAAAATTAAATGTAGGCCCAACAGTAAATTTAAGGGACCCTCTCCATATTCTTCGTTTAGAATTCAGCCGAAAAATAAAAAGCTCAAAAAGTTAAAGCCATGCTTTCATGAAAAGGTCACAAATAAAGCAGCAAAATGTCACGTTAAATTTCATTTAAATACCAGTTGAAGGTGAATCACCCCCGGCACAGCGGGGTGAAACGACCCTAACGAAATTTTGCCATATACCCTTTTTGAAACGTCTTTCGGAGAGTGTCAAAGGCCAAATATACCTACTTTGTAAGAAAAATAAAATTACATTTCTAATATGTTTTGGGGGCAGGTTAGGACCTTTCAGCATTATTTTGGTAATATTCCGAGTCGAAGCATTATTTGTATAGGGGTTGTGAAATTGGTTAATTATACTAAGATAGATAATGCACATATTACATTAAAAGAAATACTAAGTACATAATGAGAAGAATAAAATATTTATTACAGTCCTATCAGTCTATAAACAGTCAAACAGATTAACTATAGGTTTACGGCACTGCATCAAAATCGCGCGTTTCTTAATAGCGCATGTCAGATAAGCGCACACAGAATAGCGCATTTCAAAATAGCGCAGTAACAAAATAGCGTGTTTCCAGAGAGCGCGTTTTAAAATAGCGCTCTTCAAAATAGCGCGTATCAATTAGGCGCATTTCAAAAAAGCGCATGTCAATTAAGCCCATTTAGAACTGTCCTATATAAAGAATTATGTATATTTTTGATTTTGAATTATTCCTAAACAAAAGTTTTTTGGATTTTTCTATCAAACAAGATAAAAAAATTTGTTCTAGCATTTACCGTTTTAAAGTTTTTTAACTTCAAAATGTATCGTTTCATTATGCCGCACCATGTAGATTTAATTACAAGTTTTAGACATTAAACCTATATTTACTTACCTAAAGTTTATTACCTTTTCCTTTACAAAAAGGTTAGGTACTTCTCTGTTAAATTGGTTGTTTTTATTTACCTAGTGTTTATTATACTACCAGTTATTTCAATGTCATTGTTACTTTAACAGCACAAAAATATTTAAAAAGTCTTATAGTTTGTATCTTGCCTACAATACGATACATGGAGTTTAAAAAGTCGCAGAAAGGTAAAGATGCACTACAAAGTCTACAACTTGGAGATGTACTACAGCTTGCTGTAAAGGACGTTTAATGTCCACGGGTATCGATATACCACTGCGGACGGCCCATAATCACGGACCTAATCCTGCCCTAAAACAAGTAGACGTTGTAAGGAGCAATTTTAAAATATTAGTCCAAACAACCAACTACAAACCAAGAGCTATTATGCAAGCTTCCACATCTGCTGTTTCAGATGAGGCAAGGACATTAATACCCAGTGATGAAGCTTGTAGAAATATAGTACATCGTCAGAGAATAACGCCGGATTCCAAAAATATACTGACAAATATGACCATACATAATAATGAGCCGTTTTTACTATGGGATTCAAAAAGTGAGGATGAGAAAGCTAGCCGGATCCTTATTTTTGCTACGCGGAACAACATTTTGCTCCTTCTCGAGTTCAAACACTGGTGCGCAGATGGGACTTTCAATGTTGCACCGGATCTATTTACCCAATTGTTTACAATTCACGTGTTTTTGGATAAAAAAGCAATCCCTGTATATATGCATTATTAGAAAACAAAACCTTACAAACATACAAAAGATTGTTTGCAAAATTGGTTGACATTGAACCGAAACTAAGTCCAAAAAGTTTTTTTTAGACTTTGAGCAAGCATCAATTTCCTCTGGAGGAAAATTCAAAAGTTAGGACTTACTGAACAATATAAAAACTCAGATGAGTTTAGACTTCGATGCAAACTGTTGTTTGCATTAAGTTTTATTCCAGAAAAAGATGTCCACGTTTGAAATTTTATCGGAACAATTCCCCGAAGAAATGGCACCACTAATGGGTCTTTGGGAGACCAATTATGTAGGAACAGAATCAACAAAGTTAACCCGCGGTTCAGAATTAGCATATGGAATTTGTTTAATAGGGTGGGCGCTAATCTACCAACTAGCAACAATTCGCTAGAAGCATGGCATTGGAGGTTTAAAAACTGTTTAGACTGCCATCATCCATCAATTACAAAGATAGTGGACCAAATAAAAAAAGACCAGAACAAATGGGAAATTTACATTAGTCGCTATAGATCTGGTTTTCGGTCAAAAGATGCACCACATAGCAAATACGTGCAGCAAAAAGAACGCATGAAGGTTCAAATCAAAAATTACTCTTTTAGAAATTTAAAAGTTCACTTTAAAGGCGTTGCTAATAACTTGTCTTTGTAGACCTAATGATAATTTCGTTTTTTTTAACTTAAATGTTCAAAGAATTAGACGTTTAAAATATATTCCAATTTACGTTATGAATCTAGGTTTTATTGTCCCAGCCTAATATATATTAACAAAAACTGTGCGCTATTTTAATAGCGTAAATTTAAATTTGCGCTCTTTTAAACTGCGCCTAATTGATATGCGCTATTTTGAAGTTCGCTATTTTAAAACGCGCTCTCTTGAAACACGCTATTTTGTTTCTGCGCTATTTTGAAATGCGCTATTTTGTGTGCGCTTATCTAACATGCGCTATTAAGAAACGCGCATTTTGGTGCAGTGCCATAGGTTTACCGTCAAGTCCACTATTGGCCAAAATATTTATGTCTAACCTAGAAGAAAACTCCAACGATGACGACATAGATCAAGAACTCAGAATTAAGTTAAACAGCTTACATCCCAAAATAAAGTTTACAATGAAAAAAGGGTTTTTGTTATATTCTGTCCAATGTCAAGTTGTGGAAAATGACAGAACCTAACTCTCAGTCTGCCATTCAATCGTAGTTTTAATACGAGTAAATAAAAGCAATTAAATTTAAAAATAAACTTTTAAGAAATATTTAAAGATAGATGCGGGATGATATCCAAAAATAGACCCAAAGATCCATTACATTCTATTGATACTAGCCTTATTTTTTTTTTCATGTTTTCATTAGGAGCCAACAGAGCTGTCGATAATTGAATTAAAATAATTTAAAAATCGTATTCAAATACTTTTAAGTAATTGGATTACTTTAATTCAATTACTTTCCGAAAAAGGTAATTGTATTTGGATTATTAATTATTAGGATATAAGCTAATTAATTTTAACGAATCTCAAGTATTCGATTACTTAGAAAGTAATTCCATTAGTTATAAGCGTTATTAAATTACTTAAAAATTAATTCCATTACCTAATAAATAATTGAATTACTAGGAAAAATTAATTACCTTTCTTTATGGAAAAACTGCCGGAATTTTGGTCAGCTAGGAAGAGCATCTTGAAACACGGCGTGCGGCTTTGAATCCGGCGAACGCCGCCTCCGCGCAAATTTAGTAAATTCGATTAATGCTTACCGCCACCGTTTTTATACTTTTTTTGGAAAAAAATCTAATGATGTTTGGGGGTAGGATATTTTTTTTAATTTTAGAGTAATTTATTGTTGAACTTGCCGAGAAAGCAGTTTGAAGTGAGGTGCGCGTATGATGCATATTAGTATAAATATTTTATTTGTTTAGAGTAATTGCTAAAATAGTTAATTAATTTTAGTTTAAATTTATAATTGAATTACTTTAAACAAACATGCTAGTTATTGCTAATTGTAATTGAATTACTTTTTAAAAGTAATTGCGACAGCTTTGGAAGCTAATTGATTATTGGCAAAGACATCCATCGTTGCAATATCAAATCAATGTTTATTTCTCACATTTGTGCCCATGGCTACATCTTAGTGTGGAAGCTGGAGGGGTGAACAAAGATTTCGGTCGCTGATTACAAATCTAAAGACAGATGTCTTTTTTAAGATGGCGAGTAAATTTTTCAAAAATCGACGAATTAGCTCTAATTTTGCATTAGGTAGTTTTAGGGTTGCTGATTTCAAATTACATTGATGATGGTGGATTCAATATGGTGAATATAATAGGCAAAGTTAATAGATTGAAGACAAATTTGATATAATATATGCAAGTGTTAAATACAAATTTAAAGTTTGTTTTTCGACCAAAAATAACAAATCAACATTTTAAAACGAAATTCAACTTTCAGCTCTTTTAAGAGCGGTTTTTTAATCGCTTATTATGTTTCCAAAAGTTATATTTACCTAAACTCGTATATATCAAATTTGTCTTAAGCTGTTGTTTTGGCTTATTTTATTCACCATATTGGATCCGTCATCATTAATGTGATTCGAAATTAGCAACCTCAAAAACTACTCCATACGAAATTTGACTTAAATCCGTCGATTTTTCAAAAAATTAGCCGCCATCTTAAAAAACACATTTTCTATTTTGGGTCTGCCATCTTGATTTTCAGAATCTGACTTTAGATTCTCAATCAGCGACCCAAAAAACGTCACTATACGGAATTTGGGAAAGAATCGCAAGAATTTTGAAAATATTATTTTTAGTCCGTCTTTTGACGTTAGAAAAGAACTACACATTCTAGAGATCGAACAGTGTTACAACAACACCGATACGTCACGGTCTCATATGGCACACTGATATGAGACCGTGACGTATCAGTGTTGTTCTAACAGCGTTCGATCTCTACCTGATTTCTGACGGATTTAGATTCAGCAGATCATCATTACATAAAACGTAGAGTGGATATAACCAAAAAAGTTTTCAGTTTTTCCTAGTTAATTTTTAATAAATTTTCACTATTCTTTTACGAGTTTTTTAAGGTTATCAAAAAAATGGTGACGTAATGGCGAAATTTTGATCATTGTGATCAGGAGGCAAAATTACCACGGAAAACAAATGTTTCATGAAAAGTATACCCAACTTTTTTATAGCTGTTATCTATATTTCTCCTTCTATCTTAATTTTAAACGGCTATACGTAACCTAAAAAATTGATGTTTTAAAAGTTTTTTTCTCATACTTGGTTAGTCATAGACAATGCGCTGTTTTAATGGCAGCTGGATAATTAATAACTTGAATTTTTAATATTTTTTTCTTAAATTATTGTCACTGGCGGCGATGCAACCGCGTAATTAGTCCTATTATTTATTAAAAAACATGCTCCTAACAAAATGTAATAATATGGAGCGGCTATTATTAACTCTTTTTGCCCCTCCAGCTCCTAGACTATCTTGTTGTGGCTACACTTTTGTGTGTCGTATTTCTCAGACTTACGATCCGGCTTATCCGCAAACCCTTATGCCCGCACCACACTAAAGATAGGAAATGATACTTTGTAAAATAGTCTTTTGATGGGTGTTTCCGCCTTTCTATGCGGCAAACACTTGAATGAATGGCCAGAATGGCCACTAAACTTTTATATTGTACGGGGAGAACAATATGGGTTGATTAGGTTGACGTTTGGTATGGGTTCTTGACCTAAATGTCCGTGTTATTTTTTCTTTGATAAGTTAGATTTTTATAGGGTTTATAAATCGTTGCTTTTTTCGGACCCGATCAGATTTCTTAGCTTATGTGTTCATAAAAATGTAGCTTTATATTTACATTACATTACAATAGTTTTATTTATTTTTAAGCAAAATAAAAGATTAAAAATTATAAACAACCCATATAAAAAATCGAAAAATACTTTTTTATTTTATTTGAAGCTGCATAGTATTAAATAATATGATTTTTTAAATCCATTGACCATTAGTCCAGTAACTGAAGACCTGAAAGTACCCAAAGCTGTAAATAAATCTGTACAGTTTTCATTTGTGGCGCAATTCTTAGGTCTTCGCGGATGCTTTCGAGCGAAAAAAGTTTATCACGATTCCGGCGTGGGAACCCGCTGTAAATGGCCCCCCAAAGTCCCAAAAATGCGTTTCCCGCGAATATCTGCCAAAATATGCAAATTAGAGAATTTTTGTTAAAACAAAAATTGAAGATCACCTCGAAATCTACAAAAATGGTCTCTACCATTTTTTTTTGCAACACCAATATTTTTCGCAAAAACGGCCGTCGAAAAATTCATAACATTTCACACTGGATAGATAGCCGAAAACGGCAAAAAATGCAGATGGACAAAACAGTTTTTATCAAAACGCAAGAAAGATTGGTGAAGGAAATTTTCTGGGATCATTGAACACTTGCTAAGGTCTCATTATAAAAAAGAAATGTTAATAACAAACCATTTTTTTCAAAAAATGTCAATAAATTAATGAGATACTCTAAAAATATTGTGAAAAAAAAACTTTTTCTAATATTCTAAAAAAATCAGAATGGACCCAAACTTATATGCAATGATAGGTACGGGTTTCCCATTCCGATGAACTTTGAATGATTAAAAAATGTACATTATTGCCCGAGTAATGGAACAATTCG
This sequence comes from Listronotus oregonensis, assembly GCA_019359885.1. NCBI lineage: Eukaryota > Metazoa > Arthropoda > Insecta > Coleoptera > Curculionidae > Listronotus > Listronotus oregonensis. Next base: position 10,338 of record JAHBCN010011678.1, read on the forward strand.
TCCGCCCGGTTGTAAATTCATAAAGATAGCGGCATTCCAGCGGTAGAGCGGCAGCTGAAATGAGGGGACTTTTGGGTTCCGTTATCTCGAACACTATCGATTTTTTGAAAAAAATTATAAGAACCATTTTTGTAGAATCCAAAGCGATCTTCATTCTTTGTTAAAACAAAAATTCTCCAGTTCCCATATTTTGGCAAATATTAGCGGGAAACCCATTTTTCGGGCCTTGAGGGCCATTTTCAGCCCTTTCCCACCTGTTAATGTTGATAAATATTTTTGCTCGAAAGCATTCCCGAAGACCTGGGAATTGTCCACAAAGAAAACTTAATTTCTGTTACAGCTGCCTTCGTTTACTGGACTACATAAAACCTAAAAAAAATCCTTTAAACAAAATTTCCATAATTTTTTCCTTAATACACAAAAAATAAAAATTTAGTATGTTTTAATTGAAAAAAAATACTTAAATATCACAAATTAAGAGAATTACTTTTATTGAGATGTTTTTATGGTTAAAAGATTTCTTGCATTATATATTTTTCAATTTTCTATCTACACAAGCGCATTTGCTGGTTTTAAAAAATTGCGGCAATTTTCCTTTCATATCCGGTCATTTTAGTGAATATTTTATTGTTTTTTTTCATGTACTAACCTCACAATATTTTGGCAGTAACTAAACCTAAAAGAACATCAACTGTCGGTTTAAATATATTTATAAATGCCTACTGAAAAATTCACTTGTACATCAGTATATTAATTTTATACCTTTATACAAATTTTAGTAAGTTAGTAAACTTTTTTGTCAAAACAAATTACAGCTATAAGTTTCATACAGCAAAAATGTTAAATAAAATTGTATGCAAGAAAAATTGCCGTTAGAAAAATTTTGGGTAGAAAATTTTTCAAAATCTCTAAACACCTTTAAATATGACTCATATATTTTAAATTAATATCTTTTTTCATCTGGTGGCGCCAACGCACAGACAGATCAACAAACAGAAGTAAAAAACCGTCTTTTTTTGTGACTTAAACACCCGAAATTAAAATTAGAGTATTATAAATTTTATTTGGAAATGCTGTTAATACTACGGGTTTTCTAATAAAATATTTTGTATTTCTGCCAAAATTATAAATGTAAAAGTAGTGTACTTAAAAATAATTTTTTGGGGAATTTATTATTTCTATGACATCCTGAATAGGTGTTGTTTCTACCAATTATTTAAAACATTCTATTTTGTAGCCAGTACATTTGAGATTAGGTCGTAACTTACCTATATCAAAACGATTCACCACGAAAGGAATGATTCCTGAAAAAAGAAAATTAAAAATATAATACCAGATAAAATCTCCTTAAATAATATGGCCTCCTAAATATATTTAAAAAAAATACTCTAAATCCCATAATAATTGTTTTGGCCTTTATTTTTATTTTTGTTGGTTTTAATTTAATATTTTCTTTCAATATTTTATTAATTATCCAAAAGTTTGGAATTCATGAGACTAAAAGAATACAAACATTTAAAAATATTTTTTTAACTTCAGACTCCTTTTCTTAAAAAAAAAATATTTTTAAAATTTTTGTGCCAAAAATGCCCCCCAAGAGATGGCTACAAAATTTAAACCAATTAAACATTTTTTAAAAAAAAATAAAAGGATAGATTTTTTTTTTTAATTTTTTGCAGTTAATTAAAAAACTTTAATTATTCTTTAAAAAAATAAATGTTTTTCTAGTAAAACTAGTTAACAGATAAATTAAGATAAAAAAACAATAAAGGCTAATAATTTTAAAAAAAATCAATTCAGTTACTAACTCTGGAGGATCCCAAACATGGGTTCAGCCAAGTTGCAATAAGAAACCGACAGGCCATTGTAGAAACAGACACTATCTAAACAAGATGGGAAAAGTGAAAAGTACATGTCGATAGTGGAAAGAAGAGGACTCAATGGGATTTTTGTCCAATTAACATCAGGAAATGTTGGGTAGGGCCCGGGGCCCCTAAATACATAAGTTTCCTACCACCTAACGGACCCTTTTTCACGAGAAAAAGGGGGGGGGGGGGCCTAGTAAGCAAAAAAACCAAACATCATGAAAAAGGAATGCATAATGGGCATAAGGGGGTTAGGCCTGCCCACCCAGGAGGGCACTCACCACACTATAAGATAAAGATAAGAATGATAGATGCAAAAACCAAAACTTTTACTAAAAAAAATTTTAAAGAATAAACAACTTTTTTTTTATAAAACTCCCCCATTCCAAAAATAAAAAAAGGGAAATAAGCAACTATGCTTAGATCTAGGACACACGTTTAGTCATATGATTTACGTTGAATGACCTTTTCTCTGTTTTTGTATGTAAATAATTTTTTGAAAATATTGTTAAGATAAATAAACCCAAAAGGTCTTACTTTTGTGAAATTTCAAAGAACCGGGCAGTTTTTCCGCAGACATTGTAAAACAAAATATCTCGGTTTAAAGTGCCTTTTATAAAGTATTTAAAGTAAATGGCGGCAAATGAACTTGACATTTTGTTTGGTGTTTAAAAAATAATTTGAAAGTGTTTTTAATGATTCGTGTTTGGCTTTAATTTTGAAGGTATTTTTTAGTTTTTTTTTTTTAAAACAGTAACAAATATTAGCATTGGGAAAATTTCCGTAAGTACGTAGGTATACATTTTTATTTTTCCGTTCGTTTTGATTTTTGTTATTGCGTTGCCCTAGGTACTTGGCCTGCTTATGAAAACTATTTAGTTTTATTACATTATTTTCATTTTCCTCAAGTCCTTGTTGTGTGCCGTTGAAATCAATTATAAAACTTTTTTGATGGGGAGAAAGCTGCATCTGTTTTCACCTTTCCAAAGGACGAAAACTAAAGCCCCCTTGGCTTAGAATATTCCTAGACAGCATGGTCACCCTCAAAATATTCTGTGGTTGCGCTAAGTTTTAGAAAGTGACATTATTAGAGAGGATGATTATCGCTTGCCGATGGGTCAAGCAAAGGTACCTACCAAAACTAGACTAAAGAAATGCAGTTTCCTAGTTTTTTCAATTACCACATTACTTCTCAAAAAAAGTCCCTGTTTCCCGAAAAGTCCTGCTGAAAGCTTGGGATAAACTTAAAAACAATAATGGTCCTTACAAACGACACCTATTCTGCACTTTGCCATAGTACCTTTTTACTAGAAATAATTGCCCATTTTTTTCAAAATTTGATTTGTCTTTTTTTTACCGGTTTTACTACGAAAAATTGAAAAAAGATTTGGTCCCCCAACTTTTCGGAGGTTGAATTACAATGTTTGATGATATTTTTAAAAGCTGAAAAAAATTGACTCAAACAAAATTTAAAAAGCGCTGCTGATGGTAATTTCTCTTGCTTAATTAAAAAACAGGGGGAAAGCTGTATCCAGGAAAAAGAATGGATTGGGCAATAAACCCCAATAATTACACTGAAAAATTTTTGTTTTACTTTAAACTGAATACCTAAATGAACCTAGAAATTGACAAATCGTACAAATTTATATGCCGTTATCTTTCCCACAAATTGTAAAAAAATATAATGTTAACATCTGTGTTTCTTTTCTTGGGGGAAAAAAAGGGGAAAACCCAATTGACGACGAATACTTTGATTGTCTCAATGGCGGTTTAAAGTTCCTACAATTTAAAGACGTTCTGTTCCATATTTTGCGCGATTTTGAAATATTAATGACTGTTCGAGAGGACTTCCTAAAAAAGGAAAATCAAAAATATCCTGTGTGATCTAACTAATTTAAGCACTAGAAACATGGGAATTTTAAAGATTATGCTCGCAATGTATTTGTTTAACAAAAAAACAAAATATGTTCATTATGATGTGCTCTATATTTTCAAACATTCTTTTAAATAATTTTGTTAAAGAAATAACAAAATCACAGAAAAATCGGAAAGCAGTCAAAAAACAAAAGGAAACTAGAACATTTAATAAATAAATAAAAAAAAACTAAAAAATAAGTACAATTACTAACTAAAAAATAATTGTCCTTTTACAACAGCATCAAAATTTTTTATGCCTTGACCTATGCACATAAATTAATTTTTTTTAGAGTTTAAATATTTATATAAATATATTTATTTTTTCATTATTATATGATTTAATTATTTTAATGGAAATACAATACTATTTACGCGATCTTTGAATTGAGCCTTAATGACCCCAAATAGGGGCCTCGATACCCGGATACGCTCATCGCGCTCGAGAAACCGATCTGAACTTTCCGGTTGGTTTTCCAAATGGTTTTTCACGGCTTGTTGTGAAGTAGGGCTGGGAACCCATATCTAAATTCACGGGGAAAAAAAAGGGTTTGGGGAAAATTTCTTGTTTTGTTTTTTAAATTTATTAAACGGTAGCTTTTCGCAGTTTCTTATATTTTAGGGTCAAAAGAAAAACCAAAAAACCCCTTTAACGTTGTAGTTACTTTCAAAACTACATAGTCAATAGCCTAATACACATGCATAATATAATCGCCAGCAAAGAGCACTCTTACGAAAATTAAATTAATGTAAGTATTTCCTTGTACAACATTTAATCTACCTCGCATGTAGTACTCCGTGCTGACCAAGTTTCCTCGTCGCTAATTCGTAATTATCAACATCCGTGGAATGCTTCCGACGCAAAAATGTTGTGAGTAATCTTAATTGTATTAATTTAAACAATGTAACCCACATTCGGATAAAGCATAAGAGCTCGGGTGATTAAAATGGCGCTTAAAAGTGCAACTACACATTTTAAATACTAAATTATTCTTATAAAGTGTGGTGTTAAGGTATACAGAGTGATTCAGTTTTCAAACTAATATTATTAAAGTTTTTATACAGAGTGTCAAAAACATGATGCTCACGATTTTAGTCGGCGGCAAGTCAAAAATTTTGTATGAAATATGTGTCAAAACTTGACAGATTTTTGTCTAAACGATGTCAAAGTTACGAACGTTGAAGCAATTATTTCTGAAAACCTTAACAATTGAAAACTTTCGTCTAAGTCGTTTATCAGATTAATTTGCTAATAAAATAAACCAAGTTTTAAATGCTTTAATCTACAGATCAAAAAAATAATAATATTAATACTAATTTTTCCCCTAGTAAAAAATTAAAAAAACAATTGGCAACAGAGCTACCCAGAAGCCATGTGCCTGGAGTGTGTAGGTAGGTAGGTATAACACCCTTCCACCGCGACCGATCGGTCTATTGTGGCTTACACCCTTTTATATTTCTCTCACCAGGTCCAGACTTCTGATAAATCTGATGATCCTGTTGCGAGAGAGATCTTTCACCTTCCCCGGCAACAAGGTGTGATTGCCGAGGATTGCGAATCTTAGTTGTGCCATTGCTGGGCACGAACACAGTATGTGTTCTGCCGATTCATCCCCCTCCATGCACATGCGTACTCGGCGTTTTCCGCTAGGCCGATCTGGTGCATGTGGTATTTTAATCTGCAGTGTCCCATGTACAGTCCCACTAGAGTTTTAAGGTGTACCCTTGATTGCTCTAGTAGTTTGACAGTACATTGTTGGTTCGGTGGGCTTATGAAGGCCTTCGAGTGTCTAAAACCCGGAAGTCCATGCCAGTATCGAAGATTTTTTCTTTGTGTCCAAGCTGATATGAACTGCTTGGCCATTCCATTGACAAGGAGGTCTGCGGATTCATTACCCTCTAGGCCGGTGTGTCCAGGTATCCACAGTAGTGTAACCTTATTGTTTTGACCCAGTTTGATCAGCGCATCCTTGCAATTCCAGACCGTTTTCGAATTGCACCGGCTGGATTCAAGAGCCCTAAGAATTGCTTGACTATCGGAGAATAGTTTAACTGTCTGACGTCTGCAGTGCCGATCAACCAGCGATCTAGCACACATCACAGTAGCAAATACCTTCGCTTGAAATATGGTTGCGAGAGTGCCCAGGCTAAAGGAAAACTCTGCCGTCTGCCTCTGTCCATATATTCCAGCTCCAACGCCGTCCTTGGTTTTGGAGCCATCGGTGTGCCAACAGATGTCAGCCCTGAGCAGGTCGGTCGTTCTTCGACTCCAGTCAGTCCTCCCTTTGTAAGTAGACTACACTGTAGGGACGGTTGTAATTGGTTGCTGTAGGCATTATGTCTGAGGGCATTCCCAGTCTGTTACAGGTCAGGACATTCCTGAGGAGACTGGTGCTCTCCATATGACACGCCTGCGGTTTGTTACTGCCTGGAGTAGTCAGTTGTACATTGTGTTTACCGGTCGCAATATTTTTGTACGTTTTTAAATCGGGAAAAATACCGATATGTTTACGACAACCGTAAGGCAGGTGTACCAAACAGTTTTGAAAAATGTGTGCAACCGAGAAATCTTATTCTTCAAGCAAAATATAAAAGTGCTGTTTTAAAACATAATAATTTGTGTTTCTAAAATGGATAGTCAGCCTAATCTTGTAATTTAAAACTTTAAAAAGTCATATTTCGAAAACAATTAACTTTTGACCCATGTGTTTTGGTTTTTTTGACTTTTTTTAAGCTACACTATCGCCCATTAAAATCGTAAGCATGATACTCTTTACACCCTTTATATTCCAATTTTAATTTAATAGATAAATATTGCACCTTCTTTCAAACAGTATCATTACGCAAAAAAAGTTTAAAACTTTTTTATTGCGCCATTAGATTCACAATACTATAAAGTCCTTCGATTTTTTCACCTGTCGGGTTGAGTACTGGCATTGTCTTCTATGGCACGATGAAATCTTAGAAAAATGTTTGTTGAGACGCGTTTCGTCCTCCTTACGGGTCTCGTCAGTAGGGCTGTTGCGAGTGAACAGTGAATAATAGAAAGGACGGAGTTATACTTTTTGTATACATCCTTATTAACATATATACTACTCACTCCGATAAAACATTGATGCCAGCTTTGCTGTAGGTGATTTCAGCAGGGTATCTATGGTAAGATTTACCATCTTACCGATGAACAACCATATTTGTTCTTAAAAAAGACGAGACCAGTAAGGCGGGCAAAACGCGACTAGGATGAGAGTCATAGTGTATAACATAAAGAATAAGATGTCTTTTTTAAACTGTCTCAAAACAAAGTTATACTTTTCGTAGACACCAAGATCGTGGGGAATTTTTCCTATTAAAATATCTCCTACCTACTCCGGTAAAACATTGATGCCAGCTTTGCGGTAGGTGATTTAAGTAAGGCATCTATGCTAAGATTTAATATCTTAATAAGCAAATATATTTGTTCTTTAAGAAGACGCTTTTTCCAACTGGTATTCACTGTGCTTGCTACAGCCCTACTGACAAAACCCGTAAAGCGGGAACAACGCGTTCAGGGAGAAAGTCATAGTGGATAGCATAGAAAATGGGATTTTTTTAAACCATCTCAAAACGGAGTTATACTTTTGGTATACACCAACACAGTGGAGAATTATTTCGGATGTTTTATGAGATGTAAAAGTAACTCGCAGAAGAAAATTGACAGGATATTGGTGGCAGTAGAAAAAAAGTTGGGCATTTTCTGGAGAATTAGGAAAAATATCGTATACGATAGTAAGGGGTAAGAAAAATAATGTGATGGTTAAAGCAATCTTTGGTCTTAGTAGACGATAAAGTCGTATTTGTGTGTTGCCTCAGAAGTGGCCTTTTAATTAAAAAAAAAAGGAGTTTTAAAGATTTTTATCACCTTTATCTTTAATAAAGAGAGGCGTATATTATTCTTCAACAAATTTGGTGGTGTATTATTTACCTACATTTCGGTTACTGAAGGAAATTCCGTACTGTAATTACTAATTAGAACAACAAAGGATAAAATATCGTAGTGGTTTGTCTCAGCTACAATGATGGCGTCACTCACCGGTACATTTGGCACGAAACATTCCAATTATCGTTTGTATTGTGAAAACAATGAAACTTTGAATTCGCAATTTTCGGTTTATAGATAACCTGCACAGCGATTGAAGCTTTGCCTTTAGCAATAATTTAGAATATTAATTATTCATATTGTTTCAAGATTAGTTTAATCATTTTTAAGACCAGTATTTAATATTAAATGAGTATATTAAAGATTTCCAATTAAAAATATTAATAATAATAACAATAATACATACATACATTACCTACATATTAATTAAAGCATTGACTTTAGTAGCAAAATTTAACAATTACAGAGTAACATTTTAAATTGCTTTAGGATGAATTGAATAATTATAGGAACCAGCATTTAAAGTTAAATTAATATTTAGTTGGTTGATCATTAACACGTATACCACGAGTAACCAGTAAACGTTTAAAGGTTTTCTTTTAGTAGTTACTACTAATTAATAAATCTAAGTTAATTTCAGGTTCGTTTAATATTATTTTTAATAAAACATTAAGTATCATTTTATCCGTTATCATTTAGAATGAACTTAAAATGTTTGTTCGGCCTAATGCTGTAAAAACATTAACATTGATTTTAATCTTAAAATTATTTTAATAAAAATAAATTTGTTAAAATGGACTAATATGCACTAAATGCACTAAAAGCATTCTAGATCCGGGTATTTCCAATTTTCTGCTAAATTGAGTTATCTATATGGAGATATACTTGTTTACATTTTGCATCAATGATGCAAAACAGGGTCCTGCCTACCGTTACTTAGTTATACTAATTTTTGCAGATGCCTGAAATAATTTACTGTGTAATAAGCAGGTATCTCCTGGATATACCATTTTCTTGCACCGTACCACAGCCTTACTTCACTAACAAGCCGTGAACAAGGAAATCTGGCAACTATGCCTTGTGATCTAGCGACACACGTTTGCTGTTTGTTTAGTCATATGATTTACGCTGAATGACCTGTTGCTCTGTTGTTTTATTGTGAATAAATCAACTTTTTTGAAAGAAAATATTGTTAAGATAAAGACTAAACCTGAAGGTCTTACTGTGTGAAATTTTGTGAGTGACCGGGACAGTTTTTCCCCAGACATTGAGTAAAAACAAGAATATCTGCAGGTGCAATGGCCGGTGTTATAAAGTACTTAAAGTAAATGGCGGCAAATGAACTTGACATTTTGTGGTGGTTTTTTTAAAAATAATTAAAATTGAAAGTGTGTTTTAATGATTCGTGTTTGGCTTTAATTTTGAAGGTATTTTTTAGTTATTTTTTAAAAACATTAACAAATATTAGCATTGGAAATTACCGAAAAGCCCCGGGTATACATTTTGGTTTTTGTCGTTCGTTTTGATTTTTGTTATTGCGTTGCATAGGTGACTTGGTGCCTGCTTATTAGATACTATTTAGTTACTGTTATTATTATTATTTTCCTCCAAGTCCTTGTTGTGTGCCTGGGTGCAAATCCAATTATAAAACTTCTCTTGATGCAGGAGAACCAGCTGTATCTGTTTCACCTTTCCAAAGGACGAAACCTTAAAGCCCATTGGCTTAGGAATATTCCTAGACAGTCATGGTCACCCTCAAAATATTCTGTGGTTTGCGCTAAGCATTTTGTAGAAAGTGACATTATTAGAGGATGATTATCGCTTCCAGATGGGTCAATGCAAAGGTACCTACCAAAACTAGACTAAAGTTAAATGCAGTGCCTAGTATTTTTCCAAATTTACCACATTACTTCTCAAAAACAGTCCCTGTTTCCCGAAAAGTCCTGCTGAAAGCTTGGCATAAACTTGAAAACAATAATGGTCGCCTTACAAACGACACCTATTCTGCACTTTGCCATGAGTACCTCTGTTTTACTAGAAATAATTGACTATTCATTTTCAAATTTGATTTGTCGTATATTTTACCAGGTAAATTTACTACTGAAAAGTTAGAAAAAAGATTTGGTAAATACAGACTTCTCGGAGGTTGTAATTACAATGTTAGCTTTGATGATATTTTAAATGCTGAGAAAAAAATTAGACTCAAACATATATTTAGAAGCGCTGTGATGGTAATTTCTCTTTAGCTGAGATTAAAAAACAGGGGAGACAGCTGTATCAGGAAAATGATCTTGATTGGACAATACCTCAAAATAATTACACTGAAAAATTTTTGTTTTACTTGAAACTGAATACCTAAATGAATATGAAATTGACAAATCGGTACAAATTTATATAGCCGGTTATGCTGCCCACAAAATTGTAAAAAATATAATAATTGTAACATCTGTGTTTCTTTTCTTGTTGAAAGTAAGGGAAACCTAATTGACGACGAATACTTTGATTGTCTACAACGTGGCGGTTTAAAGGTTCCTACAGAAATTGTTAAAACGTTCTGTTCCATATGTGCGCGATTTTTGAGAAGGATATTACTGACCCTGATACTAGAGTGACTTCCTAAAAATGGAAAATCAAAAAGCTATCCTGTGTGATCTCAACTAATTTAAGCACTAGACAACATGAAGGCTTTAATGATTTATGCTCGCAATGTATTTGTGGTAACGAGAACAAAAATATGTTCATTATGATGTGCTCTATATTTTCAAACATTCTTTTAAATAATTATGTTAAAAAGAAATAACAAAATGCCACAGAAAAATCGGAAAAGGCTGAGTCAAAAAACAAAAAAAACTAGACACATTTAATAAATAAATAAACAAAACTAAAACTAAGTACAATTACTAACTAAATGTTAAATTACACTTGTTTCCTTTTACAACAGCATCATGTTCTTATGCCTTGACCTATGCACATAAATTAATTTGTTTTAGAGTTTAAATATTATATAAATATATTTATTTTTCAATTATTATACTGATTTAATTATTTTAATGGAAATATCAAAACTATTTACGCGATCTTTGAATTGAGCCTTAAATTAATTTAAAAATAGGCGCCTCGATACCCGGATCACTGCTCATCGCGCTCGAGGAAACCGATCTGAATCTCTTGCCGGTTGCGGCGTTGCCAAGTGGTTGTTCACGGCTTGTAGTGAAGTAGGGCTGTGACCGTACCTATTTTCAATGATGGTAAAGTACTATACTACCAAAAAACGCATTTTAAAGCCAAAAAAATTTAATCATGTGGTGGAACTTGCAAAAGAATATGTCCCATAAAATGATATGTGGATTTATAATAATATAGAACAGGCACAACACAAAACTAAGGCAAGGCGCAAATTGGGACACGTATAGCACGTGTGAGGTGACGTGACACGAGAGACACGACACGTACGTGCTACACGTGCTGCGTGGTGATCCGCATATTGGGACACGCGGTTTCAAATAGGAAACGCTGAGGTTTGGATTTGATTGGCAGTTCGCGACTAGCCGGCATCAGGAAAATGTGTGACATTTTTGACAAACGAACGAAACAATTGTTGTTAATGAACTTAAGTTCTGAATCGGTATCGGATGATGCTGAGGAGAAAATGTTGTTTTATTCCTTGATGTAGAAGACATTTAAATCACCTAATAAATTTATTCATCATCATTTATTAACACTCCAAATCCGATTCTTCAGTTTTGTCTTCATATAATTAGCATTTTTTGTATCGTTAAGCTCCTTGTGTTCCCTTACCGCCTCTATTAACTTTTCTTCTGTCATTTTTCGTAAAAAAAAACAAGGAAAACACTTGTTGTAAACAATAGTTACCAACACGCGGGCACGATAAACTGTGTCTGAACTACAGCGGGACACGTCTGGGAGCCGACGCGTGTCGTGCCAAGTCGCGCTTCGTCAATTTGCGCCAATATATTCAATCCTGTAGTTACAAAACAACGTGCTGTGTTGCGTCACCTCACGTGCTATACGTTCAATTTACCGCCTTGCCTAAGGCATTTGTAGCAGAAAACGCTCGACTCCTGCCATTCCCATTATATAGACTTTGAAAAATACAAAAAATTTCGGATTAGTTTGTAAGGTAAATGTGCGAAAATATGTTAACTATTATTCCTTAATATTAACAAATCAAGTCTAGCTATGTTTTTATTGTGATTAACCACTTTACTATTAAAAAAATAATTTTAAAGTCTATTATTTTGTTATTAATACTATGCAAAAACCAAGTATCTTCATTATTATTATAATTTTTTCTCAAAAATAAATAATCGAAAAAAAAAATTAAAAATAAATTTCCTAAATTAACCCATAGAAGTAAGTAGATTATTTTTAAATAGGTTTTTTATAGTTTTGTGGCGGATTCATGTTTCAAAAAGTTTTCTTTGGTTTACTCGCCTGAAAAATTTCTAAAAAATGGGACCACTTCAGTCCTGGTTCCGGGGTATAGCGAGATATATTGACCCCTATGAACTTGCAGATAGCCTGAAACAAAAAAGACAAAACCACACAAAAAAAACCCCAAAAATTAGAAAACTCAAAAAACCTATCTACGTTTCGGTGGCAAGTCAGCCACCGTTTTCAAGATAAAGTTAAAGGAAAAAAATAGAAATTAAAACTAAATTTTCAAAAAATTTTGGTTTAAATGTTTAGGAAATTCTGATTGCTTTCTTTAATATTTGCAACCTTTTGTCACAAATGACATATTAGTATGCTGGACTGGTGTATTTTTAATTTTTAAAAACACAAAAAAGGGTGGTGTGTTAATTGTTTTTAAAGTTACCTAAAGTAACTTCAGCATCAAGCATAGGTAATCATGTATTATTTAAATTAACAGATATTGGGGCTGTTTATTTATCCTTATTTAATAATATAAAAACATTTTATTTTATTTTATTTTATTTTTGAACAAGTTTTCTTTGCTAAAATACTAAAAGCATTCCAGTTTATTATGTGCTTGTTAGCAAATGCGTATTGACCGATTTTTAATTTGTGGAATTTTGTGTTTTTAATGTATGTTCTGTGTTCTTTTATGCGTTTAGCTAATGGTCTGGAAGTTTCACCTAAAGAAAATTTATTACATTTACAAGGGATCTTATAAATAACATTTTTTGTGTTTTCGTATATACTGTATGGTTTTGTTTTTGTTACCCAAGATCTAATAGTGTTTTTTGTTTAAAAGATAGTACGAATATCAAATATTACATTATTTTTTGCCACAAAGAAGTAAATTTGTCCATTTAATTTAAAACACTGATAATCTTATACTATTTATCGCCATTTCTTTTTCTTTAGTCCTATGGCCTACTGGCCAGAATTTATCCATTTTTCGAAGACGCTGCGAGAAACATCTGTTTTTCTAAATCCAATAAATGTAATTTTCACTCGTTAATCTTTCGAGTGAAGTCCGCCATACATACGGCAGTAAGCTTTGCTACCGTCGATTAACCATCAAAAACCGCGTCAGTAGTGTTATTGATACGATGCTAAAGTTTTATTAATTGGCAGACCTCGATAAATCAATCCATCTCTATTAATCAAATCGGATTTGACATAAAAGTTCCCTGCGTGTGCTATCTGCACTGTCTTTTAAAAATATTTGCCCATAAATTTGTTTTATATCCTGCGACATTTGTATTGACATTTCGGTTTTAGGACCGTAATTATGGGGACCAAAAATGTTTAAAATGTTTTTATAGGATCGAAACAGCTCAATATTTGTTTTTGGTTTATGTTAAAAAATGAATCTGTTTTAAACATAATTAGCACTAGTAATGAGCCAAGTCACGCTGACTAGAATACCTACAAAGTACTCACATATCACATACTCGAGTGCCGCAAAACCACTAACGGATATACAAGTATTTGGATGATAAATTAGAGTACTTTAAGTATTCTAATACATTATTAGGTTCACAATTTCCCCAATGTTTCAAATAATTAGTCTTTGAATAAAAGATCAAGGGGTTTTGTGCAGTGACACTTATTTGGTTATTGTTTTGACGGTTAACCTGTAAATTTAAAATTTCTCGTTAAACCCAAAATATAATCAAATCTTGCTTGTCTAAAAGGCTCGGGTTTTAAAGAAGGTTTAATTAATAATTTTGTTATTCGGTAGCGTAATTGGAATTTTGGCTCCCGGGATCCGGGGTTTGAAACCAAACCCGGGGACCTATTTAGGGAATTTTTAAAAATAACTCCATGAGTGAACAAAGTTTCAAAAGAAGTGTGAATGCAATATTGCATGTTTCAGTGCTAAGGCAGCGTTGATTTCAGGAACATCTAAAGATGGAGTTAACATCAGGAAAACTCACGGCACTCACTGTACTCTGGTACTAAGAGTATATGTATCATTTATGTGCAATTCATATATAGTACTAATCACTGTATCACAAGCTATTCTCTAACAGTTTAGTCACAAAGATAAAAAAAGTATATCAGTATGCAGACAAATTAGGATTCAAATACTATAATTAAGTATTAAAATACCAGAATTAGTATTCAAATACTAGAATTAGTATTTGAATACTAGATATTACTGTTCACATACCAATGCGAGTCCCTGGAGTACTTAAATAATTTTTTAAAAAGTACTAAAATACTTGAATAACAAAAATACCCGACTCGGCCCATTATTAAATATCACATGTGTTTTTTATGACCATCGACGACAAAATTAACCAGTACTTATCAAAGCTGTTATTTTGGTGACAGGAAATAGGATTCATTTGGTGACAAATCTACCAGTTCATATTTTGAGCATAAAAGCAATTTTTTTAATTAAATTATTAAATAACAAACTGTTATAAATCAGGGTGCATAAAAATGGATAACAAATAATAAATTTTGGGACAAAAATTTATTATGGTAATTTAAAAATATTCCCGTTAATATGTATCAGATTGCATACTTTAACTATCTCTGTATGGCTTTACTGCCAGACAATCACCCGATGAATTCTGCTATAATGTTTCGCAGCATCTTTTTGGGTTATTGCATAAAAAACTCTATTATATAAAAATTTTACAAATTTAGTTATCGTTTAAAATTGGGTTATTAATAGAAAATAATAATCCTCAAATATCGTATTTTAATTGAATGAAAACGCTTAAAAAATACGGAATTCATTTTGAAAAAGAAGTTATCGAGATAACCTTGCAAATTCATTGTGTAGTCTTGATTTCCTGTAAGTAAACTTCCTAGTTTAATGATGCAAAATCCCATACCTTTTATTTTCGTGTTTAGAAACAAGAGTAAAGCATGTGACCTAAATTATTAAAACACCCATAGTGGGTTAGGTACTTAGGATTTACGTCTTCTTGGATCGTTCACATTTAAAAAAATATAATTATTTATATTTATTCTAGGTTTGGACTTAAATCTTATCCTGGATTTTATCAAAAAGTCACATTGGTTTCTTTTTCTTTATCTCAAAATATCAGCTGTTTCAAACAAAATGCAAAGGTATAAGGAATTTTTTGGCAATCCAAGCAAAAAATCAAATATATAACTTTTTTTAAGGCTACGCCTAAAAATTACTTGTTTTGAAAAACATTACACTTTCCTGTTAGGTTTTTTATAATAACCATTATAAGTGATACTATAGAGAAAAATAACATAAAAAAAATTCTGTAGGCCTAGGCCTATGACTCGCATAATCCATCAGAATCAACGTACGACCGAGAGATTCAAAAAATCTGTAATTTTTCTTTAAATTTAATTTTTATAATTAAATCGCTTTAACTAACTTCTAATATAATTTTTGTTTAAATTTTACTTACTTAGGAAACCTTGTTCTTGTACGCCAATGACTTAAAACATCAGGCCTTCTTTTAACCCAAAGTAGGCGCTAATTTTTATATTAAGTAGTCATAAGACACTTTATGCACTAACTTTTAAAATGATGTAAAACTATTCAAAATAAAAGCAATATACGTTATATATTTATTTTTTTTAATATCTCCAAAGTGTATAAATAATGTAACATAAAAGTAAGAAAAAAAAAAAAATTAAATATGTAAGTATATTTTTGGGGAAGGATCCCTAAAAAAAAAAAAATCTTAATATTTATTTCTTCAAAAACTAAACGAAATAAAAAACAAAAATCAAAAACAAATAAAACACCCTAAAAAAAAATCAAACATCAAAGATTTGAAGAAAAATATACATATTTCAGAAAAAAAGGAACTATTTCAAAAATTGTTATTGACGTGTTGCAAATATTGTGGCCATATGTTTTTACAAGAAATTTTCTACAAGTGCTACATGTTATTTAGTGTTTTTCTTTTGCTTTCGGCAAAAACAACCGCCCTCTCTTTTTTCTTCTAGGATGACTTTTGAACGTCTTATGCGACCCATATTTTCAGAAAATATTTGCTGGCGCAAACGTTTTTGACTCTTCAGTTAGGTGCAGTTTCATAAATTAAAAAAAAAATTTTTTAAAAAAAATCTTCAATTTGGGAAATCGGATACAAAATTGTAAAAATTGGGCAAAATTTTCCTTACAAAAGGTTGCCCGGGCCTTTTTGCACCTTGGGGGCGCTGGCCATCTCGTCCTATCTCTCAAAAACTAAATTAAATAAAAACGCAAATGGTGTTGCAGCCTGGGGTTTGATGTGCGGACGGGGTTTTGTCCCCAATAAAAGTTAACTCTTTTTACTCAGAAGGAGCACTTGTGCCCCCCAAAGGGGTTTAAAATTTTTTTTTCCTTTTTTTGGTTAATTAAATAAGGGCCAAGTTCCTTTTCAAAAACTCCGACCTTTTAATATTTAAATTAATTATTTTTTTTTTCATTAAGAAAGACAGTTTTTTTTTTAAGCTCCCCGTAAAAAAAATTATTTGGGAAAAAAAACCTGGACTAATTTTTTATCTCATCTTTAGAGTCAGATTTTTAATAGGAACTTTGTCCTTATTTTACATTTGTGTTTTTGGTTATCTTTTTTTTTTTTCTACGAAGAAAATCCTGTGTATTTTAAATTTTAAGAATTATATTTCAGAAATTCAGGGTTCAATCAGATTGCAACTTTCCAAACCCCCCCAAATATTCTTCCCCCTTTTTTAAGGCTTTAAGTAAAAAATTGCATCTTTCAAAATGTTTTTTTTGCGGGGGAAAAAAAAATTTATTACACTTTGCCCGTCCTTTGTATAAGTATTTTTCCGACAATCAATTTTTTTAAAATTTTAAATTTTTCCCCGCTAGGTCCCCCAGCGTTCCCGTTTTAGTTCTTACTATTCATAGTCTATTTTTTTAAAAAGTGGCTCCCCCCATATTTATTTGCAAAAACAAAAAACTGCTTTTGCAGATTTGTAGGAAACAAAATAATCCCCATTTTTTTGCTTAAGATGGATTTAAATGTTTTTTGGTATTCGATTCGGTTTAACCTCAAAAAATTTTTTAAACAAATTTTATTAACGAAATAAAAAAATGCCGTAGTGCATTAGAAAATCAATTTTGAAAAGTTTTTTGTTTGTAATTAAAAAAAAACATAAATTATAAACCTAAAAATCTTTTTTTAATACCAAATCCAGTTTTTCTTTGCCATTAACAAAAATTTGTTTATTGTTTTTGGATTATACAAATCAAATAAAAAAAACCCTTACAAATCAATCTAAAAAAAACCCTCGTAAGGCCTTTTGAGAGGCTGGTACGCTGGCCAGTACACCACCCTGTTAGTAAATAAATAAATAAGGGGTTTTTTTATTTTAAATTTTTTTTTTAAACAAAAGGTAATAATTTTCAATTTTTGGGATCCCTTTAAAATAATAAATCAGATGTTTCAAAATCCTGAATGAAACTAAAATTTTCATAAGTTGGCTAGTGGCCCAAGGGGGTTAAAAAAACTGCTAAAAAAATTTAAAAAATTATTTAAAAATAATATAAATCAAATTACAGGTCTATTTTTTTTAAAAAAGACAGACTTTTGAGCAATTTAATACGTTATAAAAAAAAATCTCCCCTCAACTTTTTTTATTTATTTCTTTTATTATAAAACTTTATTTACGTGTAAAATTGTTCTGGGTCTAAATTTAATTTTTAAATATTAGGAAATACCCCTTTATTAAGAACAAATTTAAAAACAATTATTTATTCAAAATTGTATTGACCCCTTTTTTGGGGTGTAAAAACCCAAAATGAACATTTTTTTTTAATTTGACAAATGTTTTTATTTTTTTAAATTTATCAAAAATAAAGTAATAAAAAATCAAAAAAGTTAATTTTTTGATTAAAAAATTTTTAAGATTTTTTTTTAAAACTTAAAATTGCATTAAAAAAAGCATTGTCTTTTGCGTGGGAAAATTGAAAAAAAAATTCTAAATTTCAATGAAATGAATGCATTTTTTTTTTTCAAAATAAATAAAATTATTTTTTTTTAAATCTCGGAAAGGAACAGATAGTTTTAATTCAAACGGTTTTCATTTAAAAAAATATTAGTCCCGCTCCCCGAATTTTCCATTTTTTATTTAAACTACCCATGCTTTAGAGGGCCAAATTTTTTAAATTTT
>JAHBCN010011679.1:0-28523 GCA_019359885.1 Listronotus oregonensis
AATTGGGAAAAAGTCGTGGGGGATCGAGCAATAAAAAAAGTTTTCCCCCCGTACTAAAGCGTTTTTGGGCTATAGTTCACTGGGGGGGGCCCAAAAATCCTTTGGGGTTAATTTCTTTTTAAAAACCTTTAAAAATTTTTTTTACTTTTTTAAATTTTTCCCTTTTTTAATATCACTGATTAAAACATTAAAGTATTATTTACTAATTTTAGTAAACCATTTGATAGACATTGATAAAGTATAATATTTGACTTGCAAAAGGCTTTACCCTTTTAAATGATTTATAACTTTTTGGCCCTTTTTGTCATAAACATCATCATTATTATTTTTTTAAATAATACAGTGAAAAGGTGACCGAAAATGCATTTAAAATCCGGGTTTTTATTTTAAAATTTTAATTTTTTTCCCAAAGAAAATTAAATTTTTATTAAAATTGAAAAATGTCCTTATAAAAACTGATTACCTTTTTAAAAAAAGGGTTTTAAAAAACGTTGTTTTTTTTCCTATTGGAGCAACCTAACCGTAAATAAAATTTATTTAATACGTTCTAAATAGTTTTCGGCGTAAGTTAACAATCACTCTCCTTATATAATTTTTCAGAATATCAATATTTTCGGGTTTTGTTTTATAAACCTTACTTTTGGTAACCCCTCAAACAAAAATTTAGTGTGGTTAGATCTGGACAACTTGCTGGTCATTCTATTGTTCTCCTTCGTGCATAATGGGGAGGAGTCCATCTTGCTAAAACCAAATATCCGCATTTGGTACAAGCGGATTCCAGCATTTGGAAACTTAACTGCCAAATTTGAAACAAGTTTTTTCTGTAGGAATTGTATATATCTCTTGCCAGTAAGGTTATTTTTAAAGATTATTGGCTTGATAACTCGATTTCTAATAATGCCATTCAAGATATTTATCATTTGAGGTCATTGGGTACAACCTTCCCTTATCCAGTGGGGATTATTATCAGCCCAATAACGACAGTTTTGTCTGTTAACAAGTCCTTGTAAACTGAATATCGCCCCGTAGGAAAATAAAATATTTTCCAAGTGTAATGGATTTCTATCAAGTAGATCTATCATTGCTTGAAATAAATGCAATCTCCCGTCGGGGTCTTTTTTTGCTAATTCCTGTACCATCCGAATTTTGTAATGGTGATACTTAACAACATTTTTTAAAGAAGTCTGGGCTATATCGCTTTCCGCTGCTCCCTGCTTTACAGAAGTAAATTAATTCTTTTAAATTTTTAACAGTACATTAACTTTGGTATCATCGTCCATTGTAGATTGCCCCTTAGTTAATATACTTCTTAAATGTCTATTTTGTCATTTTTTTTTTATATTGATTACTGTACCTTGACTTATAAGAGGAAAATTTGGATATTTTCTCTAGGTAATCAAACTCCTTCTAGTTATGTTTTAGATATATTTTTTTATCCTATTGTCTTTTTGTAGAATTTTTTAAATACTTTGGGGTTTAAAGATTTGTTGCACCAGCAAATCAGTTAACAACATTGTCAACAACTTTTAAACAACCCTAATTACATATTTTTTAATTTTATTTAAAATTTAAATATCCTAATGTAAAAATAATTTAAAATAATACTGTAAAACTTGGCAGTAATTTGCATCTTTAGGTGCTTTTAAAAAAAAATCTATTTATTATAGAAAAAAATCGTTTTTTTAGCAAGAAGTCCCGTAATAGGTCACCTGAACTCAACATTAGAAGGACTTTCCATAGTCAGAGCATCCCAGCAGCAAAATAAACTCATATCGGAGTTCGATAAACACCAAGATGTCTTTACATCAGCATATTACATTAATCAAACCACCATGAGATTCTTTGCCTTTTACCTTGATGTCCTTGGCAGTTTGTTTGTTATGGGTATTTTGCTTAAATTTGTGTTTTTTTCAGAAGGTATGTAAACTTGTGTATTAAGGGATATAATGTTTTTACTTGAATTAAATGTGTTTTATAGACTTTTTCAATTTTTCTGTTAAATATATTTTTTACTTTTTTTTACATTTAATGTTGGTAAAAACAATTGAAAGTTCAAATTTAACTTTCATTGTTTTAACTTATCTGTCTAAAAATCCCTAGATACTTTCGCTGATTTTTTAAAATATAAAAATAAAATTTGTAAATTCATTTTTTAGTAAAACTAATGAATAAATAGTCGTGTAAATACGTTTCTTCTGTAAAATAAAAGGTGCTCTATTAAAGCAAGCATTTAGTTTGGCTGTGACCAGATTTAAAAAGGAGGAATTTTAGGAAACTTTGTGCATTTTTAATGTAAAGTCCGAGTTGGGAGAAAAAACTATAAATTTCTGAAAAAAAAAAAATTTAAAAAATCCCCAAATTTTTTTTGCTTGGGAAAAAATTTTTTTTTTTTTTTTTTTGGATTAAATTTTTTGTTTTTTTGGTTAAATTTTTTTTAACTTTTTAACACAAAAAAAAATTTTAGGTGTTCAAGCAGGGGATGTTTCGGAAATCACAAGCCATGGGATTATCTGGTATACTTCAGTACGCAATTAAACAAATAGCAGAAGTAGAGACCGTAATGACATCAGTAGAAAAGTTTTAGAAACGCGGCTGCTGACCCTGAGAAAATCTGGGAAAATTTATTTCAATCCTGTTAAAGGAAATTTAAATTTAGTAATGTATCGTTGACTTACAAACTGACAATCATTGTGTCCTAAAAACATCAACTTTGAGGGGAGAAGGAGGAAAGAAAAATTGGGAAGGGAGGACTGGTGCAGGAAAAAATTCTTCTGCTCTTTTTTAGACTCTACGACTTTGATGGCAAAATAACCATTGATAACGAAGACACTAACTTACTCTCTTTAGATTTTCTTAGATCAAATATAGGTATAATTCCGCAAGATCCAGTGTTGTTTTCTGGAACGATTAGGACAAATATTGATCCGTATCATAAACACCCCGATGAGGATATTTGGAAAACTCTGGAAAACGTTCATATGAAACATTTAATTTCTGATTTAAATCAGTCTGTACAAAATTCTGGTTCAGTATTTAGCTCTGGACAAAGGCAGTTAATTTGTTTAGCTAGAACTATTATTCAGGAAAACAAAATTATAGTTTTAGATGAGGCAACCGCTAATCTTGATCCAGAAACTGATTTATTGCTTCAAAAGACCATACAAAGCAGTTTTAAAAACTGTACTATGATAGTTATTGCTCATAAATTACATTCGGTAATGTCGTGTGACAAAGTTTTAGTTTTAGAAGATGGTAAAATAGTGGAATATGATGAACCTAAAAATTTGTTAAAGAATAAGCATGGAATACTTTATAAAATGATTGGAGAAGAAAATTTTGAGACCTTTGTGAGACTGACACATATTTAAAATAAATAAATTATTTTACTTTTTTCTATCTTTGTTTTAGTATTTTTATATAAAGTCCTTGAATTTAGATCTTGTATTAAATTAATTAGAATTGACTTGCTCTACTTTGTTATAGGTCAGAGTTATAAAGTAAACCAAAGAATGTTTTTGAATTTGTAAATAAAACCCTTTTCAAATTTCCTATTTTATGATTAAGAATGTAAAGTGTGTAATTATCCATAAAGAAATGTATTTTACCATGCCTTTTTATAATTAAAAGCTATCGGCTATAACTTTTAATAAGGACAAATTTAAAAAAGCATTTTTAATTGATTATAATTTCCAGCTGCTTAACTATAAAAAAATACAAAGTGCTTGTAAATTTATACTTGTTTTTAAAAACAAATTAACTTTGATATTATTTTCAAAATTCTAAATTATCTCGAAATCTGTTCATTTTTAGCAATATTTAAAGGACTATTTTGTAGAAAATAAAATTTTCTATTTCCCCAATTTTAAAAAAAAAAGTTTATTTTGTTTTCTAAATTTTATCCACATTTTTTTAGACACAATAGGTGTTGGCATTGCTTTCCATAAAAAAACCTGATATCAAAACCTTAAGAATAAGAGTGGCTAAAATATTTTTATTAAAATCTAACATAGATATAATTTTAAACTCTTATTAATTTGTGCCGTTTTTTTATATATATATATATATATATATATATATATATATATATATATATATATATATATATATATATATAATATATATATATATATATATATATATATATATATATATATATATATATATATATATATATATATATATATATATATATATATAATATATATATATATATATATATTTATATATATATATATATATATATATATATATATATATATATATATATATATTAAATAATATATATATATATATATATATATATATATATATATATAATATATACAGTAAGTTTTTAATGAGGGTTTTTGCTTAAATATTTAAATTGGAAAAAAGTTTTATACAAAAATTTTTGGTTTTTGCCTTATATTGTGTATCAAAAAGTCGCAAGAACAAAGGAAATTTTTTTTAAACCCCCCCATATTTTTTTTTCCATTTTTTTTTGTAAAATTTTAAAATTTTTTTTTCAGCATATATATGCATATTCAACTGTTTACGGATATTCCTTTAAAACAAATTTGAAGAAAAAACCGCTCATCTTTAATGTTGTTTAACGTTTCTATGGTTTCAGCGGCTTTTTTTTGTTGCATAATAACCAAATGCTATAAATTTCAAATGTCATATTTCAGTTTTATTAATCTAAAAAAAAATGTTTTTACGTTTTTTTTTTTTTAAGGTTTTATATTTTTACACTCATGTGATATCTAATTATTATTAATTTTACTTGGTTTTTGTACTCTACTAAAACCTAGAAACGTAAACAACATTATGAGAGAGCGGATTTTTTTTTCTAAATTTTATTTAAATAAGAATATCTCGTAAACAATTTTAAAATGGGATATGAAATGCCGATAAAAAAATCTAGAATTTTTGAAAAAAAAATGTAATAAAAATTTATTTAAAAAAAAAACTTTTTCCTTGTACGGCTTTTGATACACCCTGTATCATGATTTGTTTCAAAAATAGAGATCAAAAAAAAATATTTTTTTTTAAAAAATTTTTTTTCCTTTAATATTAAAAAATAAAGGGGGTCCCCCCCCCAGACCCCTGTATATTTTTAATTTTTAAAAAAAAAATATTTAATTCTAAAAAGTTGTTTTTAAGGGTATTTTAATAATAAATGTGGTTAAAAATTAATAAAAACAAAGGTGGTATGTTTAATAAAAAGGTAAAAAAAAAATTTAAAAAAATTAAAACTTTGACATTAACAGCAATGTCTATGTTGGGGTCTATTTTTTTTAAATCCTTCTCGGTATTTGAGGGTTTTACATTAAAAAAAAAAAAAAAAATAAAAATTAAAAAAAAAAAGTAAATAAATAAATAAATTATAATTTTATTTTTTTAAAAATAATATTTTTTTTTTTTATATTAATTAAAATATTAATAAAAAAAATTTAAATTTTAAGTTAAGGTTAGGTGTGTTTGGCACGCGCATCAAACACACCTAACCTTAATTTATTTACCCCCGTACTATCCAAAAATTCTGGGATGATAGTTGACTGGTAATATTTAACAGGTTACAGTCGCCATTTTTTTCACACATGCGTAAGACCTTAAAACAGATCTTATCCACCTATGTTAAATTTCCTACGTCACGTGGTTTTTGACAGTTAACAGGTGAAATTTGACAGACCAAGTACTAAGACACAGGTACCAGGTAACAAGACCCAGGTACCAGGTGCATGGGGGGCGCGCCTGCATCCAACAGCGCGGCATTGTTGGGTACGGGACGGGGTACACCACACGGCACCACGCCGTTATCGTCGTTGTTGTCGAGTGCGAGTGCGGCGACATCTACAAAATGTCGGTCGGTGGACGAATTTAGAACTTACAACAGACCGTGCCACATGTTTTAGCGCGGAGCGAACGAGACAACAACGCCTACTACCTGCGCCATTTACAAAACTTTGGTGGACGAATTTGGAACTAAGCTTTTCCGAGGCGTCGGAGGTTCCAGCTCCGGCTACCTATCTTTTCTACTATATTAGTTATATTACTAATCGAATTGGTTTTTATTACCCTTCTTTTATCTTATATCCTTATTGTTAATAGCCTGTAGGGGTTTGTACCGATATAAAAATAAAAAACAACCTATTTATTTTTATTTTTTATTAATGGGAATTATGTTTAATAATTTAGATATAACAATGACAAAATCCTTTCGGAAATTTTGGCATACAGCAAAGGAAGATCTTACATAAAATTGTTATGTGTCTTAGTCTGCACTACACGTACAAAAATCATCATGTGCAAGTTTCTCGTTATGATATGAGCGGGCAAAGTATTATCTTTTGTTTTCATAAGACTTTTTTAAATGCCTAAAATTAAAATATATTTATTATTATATAAAGTGTTGCAACAAGTCAGTAATATATATATATATATATATATATATATATATATATATATATATATATATATATATATATATATATATATATATATATATATATATATATATATATATATATATATATATATATATATATATATATATATATTAAAATTTTTTTTTTTTTTTTTTAAACCATTTATTATAAATAAGTTTGATTGTTTCTTGGGTATGAGGTTTTCTTTATGATTTAAAACAATCGAAATTTTACTTGACGCTTCGTTCCTACATGGAGGGCTTTCTCAGAAGATTTCTTTTATTTATTTTTTCCAATCTTAAAAATATTCTCTACAAAAAATGGTACTATAGGACGACAACATAAATACCACGGAAATATAGGACAATTTACATTTGTAAATACTATAACCATCTTAATAATTTTTTTTATATACTAACGATAACAAATAAATATTAACAAATTACACAGTAACACATACATTATAAAACATAGAAAAATTAATTTTATTATTGTTTTTTAAATCAAAAGATACGTCCCTGAAAAAAAATAAAAATTGTTTACATTATTAATAATTGGTAAATGCACTGTTGGTAGCAGAAAGATATAAGTATTTTAATTTTTGTTTTTTAGTAAACATAAATTTATAAGAAATTTTGTAAAAAAGAAAACAATCTATAAATGCCTATACTATATAGTCCAGATAATTTTTCTTTTGTAGGGACAATTTTTGTTTTTTTTAGTAAGTTCTTTTGTTTTGTAATAATGTGACTATTTTTTACTATTTAATTAAATTATAGTATATTTGGCTTAAGTTGTCCATGTCTTTTTTTTATTCACGCATTTGCTGTTTTTTTATATGAATCATTTTCTTTACTGTTAGTTTATGGTAGTTTTTATTAAAATCTAATATTTTTGTTTCTGCAAACCTTTAACTTTGCAGAACAAATATATTAGATTTTGACAAAAACCACCATAAACAAACTCTAAAGGAAATGATTTATATAAAAAAACAGCAATTGCGTAAATAACAAAAAAGACATTGACAACAGAAGCTTCTTTTATTTAATAACCTAATAAATTGTTAAGCATATAATAATTTAGCTTCCTTGGTGCTTTGTTTTTAAAAGATCGTTTAAAACATCATTAAAGGGCAAGAGGTGTGAAACTCATTTACTACGGATACAAAACTCTTGACATGCTTGCCTCTGTGTAGAAATTAAGGGCATCATTATTTTCTAACATTGATGCTTCATTTTTTTTGTTTGGTAAAATACAAAATACTACAGCTATAGATTTTTTAATTACAGTCATTTTAGCTATTAAAATATTTTATTTAAACGTCTTGCACATTGGCGTAGTTAAGATTTTTTGAAGGGAAAGCACTTCTTGGATACAGCTGAGCCTCTGGACGAGAATTGCCAAATGAATTAAACTAAAAAAAAACTATTTTTAGAATAAGAATTTTTTTTCTACTGTTATAAAAATTGGTTTTTACCTTGCAACTATATATGTATAGGCAAGCAACAGGACACTAAAATTAAATTGATATATAATATTTATGTTAATATTCTTGTTCTTTATAATCTTATTTTCATTGCATCATCTTTTTTGGGAAGGGCACCAAAAATTCGTTTACTAACAAAAACTGTTTTTCTAGAAAACAAACTAATTTTGTTAATTGTAAATAAAAATTGTACCCTAAAAATGTTAATTTTACGAAAACAAAATATTTTTGTGGTATGGTTTTTAAATTAATATTAAAGAGGTTATACGAAAGACCACAATTATTTCCAGTGGTTGCGCGAGTAATCAGAAAAGTTACGTTTAAAAATATTATTATTTTATCAAGCGATTTAAAAGAATGTGGTTTAATAAATAAATAAACAAATATACTATAATGACTTAAATATCTTAGTTACATAACAGAAAACTTGTTAAATAAAAAAATGTTTTGCTTTGTGCAGTATATTACTCCATATGACATTTCGTTACCCCCCTTTCTTAATTAGGTTACAAAGTAATATGATCAATATTCGAGTAAATTTTTAAAGATGCATTTTCGTATTCATAAATTTAATATAAGTTATAATAATTATTTCAAATATTTGCGTTTTCTATATTAAAAAAAATATATTTAAACTTGTTGCAATACTTTAAATTTAATTACGGCTAACAATCGACCAACAAATTCAATATACTTAACATATAAAATTTAATATTTAAGTAAAATGTCTGCCTTTTATAATACTATAATACCAATTCGATAAATATCTAAAAACGTCCATAGGTAATTTTTAAAATCGTATTTTAACAGAAAAAATGTACAAATCCTATTCGGTAACATTCTTAAAATTTATAAATAATTAGCCCTAAGCAATTTACAGGTTCTTAAAATACACTTCTTAGAAAACAATACTACACAATACAGGCAGATAAAATTTAATTTATCTTACTATAGTTTATAACAAACCAGAAACTAATCGTTCCTGATAATAAAAGCTAGAAAATTTTAAACCCTGAACCCCAAACCCATAAAGAATTCTTTAGGATTTTTTTTATTAAGTAATTAAAAAAAAAAAACGAAAAATTGCATATCAAATAGCCAAAAAAAATAGTTATTTACATTACAAGATGCGAAATTTAATTTTTGGTGTGATGGTTTTAAATGGCCGGGGGCCAAAAAACCCCAAAGGCCCTTTATTTAAAACCCTTTTTTTCCAAAAAAAAAAAACTTTTTGGGGAAAAAAAAAAGGGAAATTTTCTTTCCCGGCAAAAACTTACTATAGTTTATAACAAACCAGAAACTAGATCTTACCTGATAATAAAACTGATATTTAACCATGAATCCAACCCATAAAAGAATTCTTAGCGATTTTTTGTTACTAAGTAAATAAAAAACAACAGTAAATTGTGCATACAAATAGTCCAAAAAGATAGTTATTTACATTACAAATGCGAAAGTTTCTTTTGTGTGAGGTGGTTTTTAAATGGCCGGCGAAGCCGAGGCTATTTAAAACCTCCGAACACTTGACAGCTTTCGCACATGTATGTATTATATTTTCTGCTACTGTTCTATATCGCATAATTTAATAGCATTAACATCATGTTTTAATAGAAATATCAGAGATTTTGAAATTTTACCTGTTAAAAATTAATCCATAGCAACACATTTATTGTTGACATTGTCTGTCATCAGCACTTGTCAGATTTTGAATTATTGTTAATTTAGTATAAATCCATTCCCATTTTAAAATGTTAAATGAATATGAAAATGGCATCCAAAAGGCAGCTGACCTTGCGTGTGCCTCACTTCTGCCAGACAAATCTAAAGTGAGGTACCATCAAACATATAAACGTTTCTGAATGGCTTGCTACAAAAAATGTGGGGCGGATTGACGAGAATGTGATGTTGGCGTATTTTCAAGAAAAATCCGAGTCTTTATCACCACCAACCCTCTGGTCTGTATATTCCATGCTCAAGTTAACAATTTCCGTAAACAAAAATCAAGATATTTCGGAGTTTAAGAAACTAGTTGCTTTTATTAAAAGGAAAAACGATGGTTATGAGGCAAAAAAGTCAAAAATTTTTAAAAAAGAAGAAATCATAAAGTTTTTACACAGCTTAAGCTGTGGTTTTTACTTAACGCGCCTGATCAAAGTTACTTAGCAATGAAAGTAATAGCCATTATGGGAGTGGCTGGGGCATGCCGGACAGACAAAATATACAGAATGAAGCTAAGTGATGTAGAAATAAGAAATGACGTGGCTATAGTAAAAATAGTGGAGTCTAAAAATAAAGTTAAAAGAAACTTTGTAGTAGTAGGCTCAGTTCCTTATGTCAGATTTCTACAGGAATATATTAAGCTGAGACCAAGGAATGCTCTAGATGAGCGTTTATTGTATCGTTATGAAAGAGGTAAATGTGTTAATCAAGTAATTGGAAAGCACACTATTTCAAATGTACCTAAAGAAATTGCGAAGTTTTTGAAGCTTGAAGACATCAGTAGATACACTGGCCATTCTTTTAGAAGAACGTCAACTACGTTCCTTGCCAATGCGTCGGATGTCGATATTTTGGACAAAAGGCATGGAGGTTGGAAGTCTTCTTCTGTTGCGGAGGATATATTGCTTAATCCTAAGTAATAGGTGGAAATTTCAAAGAAGATTTTACACGAAATTCCTACCAATATTTCCTCTAATGAAGTAACAGTGAAAAATACGAATATAAACGTAGTTAAAGGTGATAACGATACCCCAACAACAAATTTAAAAACTGTTAATTCAAGTATTATTCCTCCAATTTCTTTGCTAATTGCTCAAAGTGCACAATTACTTTTAATGTTAATACCTAGCCTCAGTTTTTAAAATATTTTGTCATAAATTAGTTACTTTTTATAAATAAATCCTAATATTTCCCCAAGCATATTTTCTTTTTTTTTACTCTACTTTTTTGTCCAGGCGCTGAAAATATTACTTTCGTAGCTAGCAACGCTTAGCAACCAGGTAACACGAAAGGTTCTCTTTCGTTATCATTCGCGTTGCTAGGACCACAAAGTTTTCTTATTTATACAGTAGTAAAAAAAACATTTAACACTTATCACGTAAGTGCTTTTTTCGTGGAAGATTTAAAAAATGTGATATGAAATGAAAAAAGTGAGGTAAGGAGTTAAAATATCAAAAAAAGAAAAACTGTTGACTTTAATTTTGGTTATTTAAGAAATATGGATATTTAGTAGGGTAAATCTGTTAAAAATACGTCAAATCTAGAAATAATATTGGTAGGTCATGAATCAAGATAAAACTTTTTATATTCTCTTTCGGAATAAATCAACTACAAAGTGTCGGAAAGGGATATTGAATCCTACGAAAGGGAGTGTTTTTACCCCATTTTTTCGCTCTTTTTACCCCCCAAGCATAAAACTATTTAAAAAACGTTTCTTTTTCCATATTTAATGGTTTATGTAGGTTTTTTGGGCCTCTGAATTACATTTAATTCAAACCTCTACTATACCCCTGAAACAGACATTTCGCTAAAAAAAGGTTTTTCCCCCTTTTTTAATGGTTCATATAAATTTTTTAAACTACTTAATTTAAATATGATATTAGAAATTACATTTTAGGGCTTAGAAGAGCTGCTTTTAACCTTTTTTTAATCCCTGCACCCGCAAAACATACATTTCGCTAAAAAAAGGTTTTTTTCTCAATTTTTAATGGTACATATATAGGTTTTCTGGTGCCTTGAATTTAAGTATGATGTCAAAAAATTATAATAAGAGGGGTTAACTACCCCTATTTTTATTCCTTTTACCCCCTACATTTATTGGATCGATGCATTTAAATCTGGAGTTAGAAATGATATACAGGGTGTCCTGATATCGCATAGCTTTCAGAAAAAAATATTTATAGTAAAATCGGCCTTATGCTGGAAATTATTTTCAAACTTGTAATTCTGCCGCTAGAGGGCGTAAAACTAAGAACAAAATTAAAAACACGGATTATTTAAAAATATGCCATATTAACTTATGTCGCTGATAGTTTTCTCACAAACTTTGTAGAATAGGGAAACTTTTTTCTTTTAAGCGTTTTTCTCGCATAAATAATCCTTTTTTTAAATTTTGTTCTTAGTTTTACGCCCTCTAGCGGCAGAATAAGAAACTTGAAAATAATTTCCAGCATTTTCTCAAGGCCGATTTTACTATAAAATTTTTTCGAAGCTATGCGATGAAGGGTTCTTGAGATATTGCCGGAGGACGAGCTTATACATACCTATATGTACCATTAAAAAATGGGATTTTTTTTTAGCGAAATGTTTTTGCGTGGAAGGGGGTAAAAAATGCCCTCCTAAGCCCTTAAATGTAATTTTTATTATTATATTCAAATTCAGAGGCCCAAAAAAACCTATATGCACTATGAAAAAGGAGAAAAAAACTTTTTTTTGGAAAATATATGTTTTAGGGGTGCAAGGGGTTAAAAAGGGGTGAATTAAGTCCTTTTGAGCCCTTAAATGTAATTTTTAATATGATATTAAAAATCAGTGGCTCAAAAAACTTATATGAACCATAAAAATGGAAAAAGAAACGTTTTTCCAATTATTTTATGCTTGTGGGATAAAATATTGTGAGTATCCCTTGTATTAATTACTTTGTAGTTTAATTATGATTTCAAAGCAGAGTACATAAGAAAGTTTTCGATTTTAATTATGATTTTCCAAATCATTTAATTATTATTTCCTTATAATTTATGAAAAAAAAATAGAAATCACCATAGGTGCAAAGCCTTACTTGTTTTCTTCAATGTACCTAAAAGCAATTTCTAAATAGCAACAGTTTTAATTTATTGGCTTAGTTACAAAAGGTATAATTTAATTGAGATTAAATAAAGTAACCCTTTATACATTTTTGATTACCCTGGTATATTCCAGTTTAGTTTATATTGATACATGTTAACAAGGTATTAGCACTGTGTTGTTACTTACATTGTTAATTTACCATTGTATTTAAAGCCAATATCAGTGTTTGCTTTAATACAGAGATTAAAACAAAAACTATAATTTTTAAATGTCTATTGTTGAATTCTAAAATCTAACCACAACTAAATTAACAGTTTGCCTATATTTTTGATATTCCAACCTCACTTTACATTTTTAACATGCGCCATAACAGCAATCATGACATAGCCTAAATGTTTTACTTATTAGAATAAAATTAATTACGAAAACTTTAATATTAAATTAATAAAAAAACAGTTTTCCACCTATTTTTTAATTAACTAACATTAATAAAAAGAGCTTTTAGGTTTAAGGATTTTTTTAATTAGTATCATATACACTATCTTGCTACCAGTGGCGTGGGAACGCAATAATTGGCTTCTATTATTTTAGCCAAGTGTTTGTTATTTTTTGAATAAATTTCAATATATTAAATATTGCAGGTTTATTTAAATGTGCTTTACAGAAGAAATAATAGAAATAGAAAAAAAATACCACTTTGTAGTTTACAATTAAATAGCTTTTTGCTAGGGCATTATTTTCGTATCGAGTTTGTATATTGTTGTATCGAGAATACAGAGTTACTCTTCGACAAATTTAATATTTAGGTGACCGACGGTAGAAGAGTAAAAAAACATTTCTTTTTAATGTATGATACGCATTGGTTTACTAGCTGTTTATTTGTTAAAGAACTCTTCCATATAAGCATACCTTTATTTCTTTTATAAATAGATTGTACTAAGAAGTGTATTTGTAACAAATCTTAACTTATTTGGTCTGTAGGGGATTAAATTTACGTCTAACGTACTAAGTTACACATCAATGTTATCTTTAATTAAGTATGGTGTAATTTAACATCAATTTGGCACATAATTATGTTTGCAGCACTTTAAAGTTGAGCTAAGAATTTTTGGTTGAGCTAAAACGTGTGCAAGGGTTAGAGTTAAAGAAATATGCTTAAATTATACAAACACACTAAAATATTTGTTAAATATAAAAAACTATATATATTTACATATGTACCAAGCCTTAGCAATAGCAAAACAAGAGTTGCAGGATGTACGAGGTGGCGGATATGTTTTGGCTGGAAATCCTTCAAAAAGATGTATATAACAAGAAGCAAGATATGCTCCCTCTCAGAAAGCCCCGAAATATTTGTTAAATAGACAAAATGTTAAAAAAAACGTTTTTTTAAATTTATTATTTAATTCGCCTATAACTTTGTAAGTGCTGGTCGTAGAAAAAAAATTGTGAAAAAAAGAAAGATTCCTAACCAAATTTTCTACAAGGTTAAATAAGTAAGAAATCGCAAAATGTATTAGGATTGTTGCAGAATAACAATAAACAAAAAAATACAAAAACTTTAGTATTTTGCATTGATTTTTTTAACCCTGAGATTTCTCTAAGGATCTCCATATTCAGTCAGATAATACTTTAGGATATGGTAAAATATTATGTCAAATTTTGTTAAAATCCGTTCAGTAGTTGGCACAATAATTTTGCAATCCAATTTTTTGAAAAAATTGACAATTTTGCAAATTGGGTATAGTCCAGAATATTAAACCTAGACATTTGATTTTTATTTCACATATACAACAGATCTAAGGCTTTGAAACGTTTCAAATGAAAAATATATATTTTTTGCTCCGAACTTATCCTGTTAGTAAAATATAAATAAAAATAAGACAATACTTACATACAACCCATTTGCAAGAAGTTGATAATTATTGTTGTTTATAGTTTCTCCTTAAACTCCGGAGAACATTGGCAGCCTAAATCTTGGCGACTAATCGACTAATTGACGATTTCAGTGTATTATAAGAAGCGTCTTTATCGAAAATTCGTGGACATAGTCAATTTGTTTAGAAAAAAAATATATTTTTATAGCTTTAAACAATTAATGAGGATGTTTAAATAAACCAATTAAAAAATAAATAAATAAATAAATAAAATGCTTAAAGTGTCTAGTATATGCGGAAAAAATGTCTAAGTTAATATTTCAGACTTTACCCAATTTACAAAATTATTAATTTTTTAAAATGATATTTAGCTAAAAAAATAATATGCAAAAACTGTCAAACTAAACTTAACAAATTTATGGTAGCAAGTCTGCAACCGTTTTCAAGATAAAAATAAAGTATGAAAATTTAACTAAAAATTCAATAATAATTAAAATTGGTATAAATTTGTTAAAAATTATACCCAATCTAAGATAGTTTTCTTGGAGGTTTTTCTTTTTTCTATTTTAAGTGACCTGCTAGTTTAAAGGGACAGAGCAGACTCAATCTATACCTATACCCCGAGACCAGGACCAAAGTGGTCCATTGTATAAAATTTATTTTGGCGTGTACCCAACGAGGACTTTTCAATAAAATGTAACCTGATGTTTCATCATGGTATAATGGTCTTTTTGACCGATTATGAGAAAAATTGGAAGGATCCAAAAAACTACGCATTTTCTATCTATATTCTTTGTTTATTGCTCTTTTTTAACAAGCGTAATGCATTTTGCGATTTTTAACTAATTTTATTTTATAGCAAATTTATTAAAGACATTTTTTTCTTACTACAATTATTCTTTACGACCATAACTTTGACGACCAAAGTTATAAGCGATTAAAGTAAAAAAAAATGATGACACTTTGTATATTTAACAAATGTTCCGGACCTTTCGCAGAGAAAGCATATCTTGATTCTTGTTACATACATCTGTACAAAGGGTTTTTAGTAAAAACCCGCCTGCCACCTGGATATCCAACGAAAGTGATATATGGCTTGGTTAAATAATAACATAATTTATTTGACTAGCTGAGTTTAAACAGCTACGCAAAGACATATCTGTAAACACTTAAAGGGCAACAGCTGACAGAACAACACAAACTATAAGATGTCTGATGACACAAATTCTGATCACTGACATGTAAAAAAGTTTGTCTTTAACACACATTATTTAAATCAAAGGTTTAAAAAACCTATAGGGTAAAATGTCTGGAGGTCATCTAATAATTTAGAGTTTTTACAACATGTTACTCCTAACGTTATCAGGTGCCTTGTAAGCGACATTTTCATTTCTGTAGACAGGTTACAGTGACGTATGTTAATAATTTTGGGTATATTTAGACTTACAGGTCACAATGCTTGTGTTTTTAAAATTCTACATTTACTTTTGTAAATTTGCTTTCTTTTTCTTAGAACAAATACATGTAAATTATATAAATTTTGGGCGGTGGTATTTAAATCTAAAGTCTTTTATGTAAAAAAAACAAGTATTTTCACTGTGCATACTTGACCCACAAATAAAATATAATTTTTGCGCAAAGGGTATTTTAACATGATATAGCTTTAAGGCTGGATTTAGTGATTAAACGACGGTCAGCGCTGACATCGGTCAAACGTAGCTATATCATAAAAAATATATGCTATACCCTAGCTACCTAATAACACTGCACTGTAGTTTGTCATACCGTTTTAATAATTTAGCCTTTAGATACAACTAATCAAGTATTTTTATAATATATATGTTTTAAAGCTTTTCCAGTAAAAACATCTTTATTCTAAAATACATAAAAATTCCATGTATAAAAAGTAACTTTATATTACTAACGTTTTTATATTCACTTTTACGGTTATTAGTGCCGTTTAATATATGATTCGCTTTTTATTAATATATCTTGCAATGATGCAAATATATTTTAATCCTCCTACCTTTCGAAAACCCTATAGATTTCTTACATAAACATACATATGCTAAAAAATGTTATTCATAATGCCCCGGACAATATATTCAAAAGTTTTTTTTAATGTTTTATAATTAGAGATAACTTGATTTAGCACTTTTTTCTTAATATAATCTCAATAAATAACCTTTTGCTTTTTGACAATAAATGGAACCGTTAAGCGAAATTGGTAAAATGACTAGCTTGTTACATTCTAGCTAAAAGGCTACAGTCATCTAAGAAGTATAATAATAATTAATGATGCAAAAACCACCATTTGACCAAATAACTAAGAAATATTAAAAAAAAATCTTTTGTGCATAAATTTTAACGACATTTAAATTATATAATAATTTTTATTACACTTTTCTTAAGCTACTATTATTCCTATGTAGACATCTTAAAAAGCTAAAGAATACTTTTTATAATATGTAGTAAAATTTTCTTTTTTTTAATGGAAAATGCCATGGTTTATGTTTGTAACAAAGTTTCGAAATGTATAATCATTTAAAAAAGTAATGTTTAGTTTTCTTAACTTTAAAGAATTTGGCAAATCATATATTTTTATGTTATGCAGCTTTTTTATCTCAACAAACATCTTAAAATTCTACCTTGTCTTACAGCTTATAAAGCACTAAAAATTAAGTATTTTTATATATTTTTTTTAAATATAATTTACTTTTTTTCTTTAATAGGTGGTTTTTACAACATTAGTTTTATAAATGGGCTGATAAGATAGGTTGCTTAAAACTTGGCAGTTACTATGCAACTATGCATACATGGGTGTACCTTAATTTTCAAAAATCTTATGTTAAAATTGTTTATATAGACCTATGACACAATAGGTATATATGTGAGTCTTTCCATTGTCAGATTAGATATATTAAAATATTATTTATTTTTATGGTTCACCCTGTATATACAGAAGTATGGCTATGTTTTGCGTGAAAGAAGGTAGAGATACATATCTAGGATAAATAACAATAATCAGCTTTGCATAAATAAAAATATCTTGGTCCGTGTGTATGTACCGTTCAGAAATTGTCTACCATATTGTTCGAAAAAGTAAGTATTTATCAACATCACATGTCCAAATTACCTTTACAAAATAGCTTCATCAAAATAACCCCTACTAAATATTCCGAATATATTTAAGCTTATGCTATTATAGCCTCGACAAAAAAGCCCCAAAACCTGAAATTAATTTATTTTTTGTGTGTTGACCATTTCTTCCATTATATATTAAAATACCTAAGGGATACTTAAAAAATACCCTTTGTTACAATAATATGTATAATTTTTAATGTAAGATAATCACTCCTTTCTTTCAACATACAATTAGGGTTCCACTCATCGGAATCCAAAAGTAAAAAAATCTACTAATTCAGGAACTTAAGCCAAATAAAAGGGTCAACCTCTGAATGAGAAATAATAAGCTCTGAACTTTTATTAACCTTTATTGTGGCATTCTACAGGTTGTCTCAAATGTCTCATACAATTTCATGTCCACGTCCTAAGATATTCTAGGTCGAAGGTCACAAAATTTGATTTTTCGCAGATATCTCGCTTTGAATAATGCTCATAATACTCACATTTATTATAAAAATTGTGGAGTCTGTAATTACTTGCAAATTTTGTTTAAATCCATTTTTTGTAAAATCGTATCCAAATAATAACTTTTTAATCGTCATTTTGATGATACAAAGACAGTCTATTACACACGCGTGCTTTAAAATTACTTTTACTCACACGTGCGTAAAAGAAAAATACATCAATAAGTACTGAATTTCAAATTATTTATTATAAAGATTATTAATACAACCTTTTAATCAGTGTCCAAAAACTTACTCCTTCTATATTTCCCTCTGATATTGTAAAAATTCTCAAAACGATAGTTTTTGAAATGAAAATAATGATTTAATAAAAGACGTAGCATCCGCAATGTTCTTTATCTGTAAATAAGTTAACTGTTCTCTCATACATGTTTCAAAAATTCTAACGAATAACACTACGTTCTTTAATAAATAAATTTCGTCTTTAGCTTCTTTTAGAAACTTTTCAATCTCTTCTTTAAAAATATTTTGGACTATCTTGATTTATAACCAATTTACTTTCTCTTAAAAAATGCAATAAGATTGGTATATTTACTGATGTCCACATTTTTATTGAAATAAATTGTAGTGCGCATCATTGAATAAATACTCCACAAAGTATATTAATTTTAAAGATAGCTGGAACAAAGACGTCAAAATATTTTTTTCTAAAATAGTTACTACCTTTTTTTCTGCGCATCAAACATCAAATTTTTCTGATGCAATTTCTTCGATTTCTGGTGAATTAGCATGCGTAAAGCAGGTTCTGCTTTTTGTTTTATCTTGGGACAGTCCACGAAGGCTGATGCCTAAGTACTAACGTACCGTGGGTGTCTTCAGTGTGGTAAGAGGAAGTTTGTTCACACGGGACTTAAATTTTTGGAGATTGGGAGGAGAAGGAAAAACTTCTGCGGCAGCAGGTTCCATAGTCTTGACACTTTAGGAATGAAGGAACAGAAGAAAGCGGGAAGTTCGGGGCCTCTCTAACTGAACTGTAAAAGGATGCATAAAAGTTGCACTACGTGTTGCTCTGTTGGGAGCTGCCAGAGAAGGAATTATACTGGCCAACTTCTCTGAGCAGAAGCCGTAAAAATACCTATAGAAGAGCGACAGATCCTCTACAGCTCGACGGTGGGCAAGAAGAGGAAGCCTTTCTGTGAGCGTTGAATCATTAATAAGACGAACGGCTCTTCTTTGAATGGAGTCCAGAACGCTAAGTGTTGTAGGAGACGCCATTCCTCAGACATGAGAACAATATTCTAAAGAGGGTCTGATTTGGCATACATAGAGTGTACAGATTGGAAGAAGAGAAATATTTTCTGGCTCGGAAGAGAAATCCAAGCTTCATTTAGGAGTTTTCAGATTCGTTAGACTTATTCTTGTAGTCACAAATATTTGGATTAAAAAATATGAAATTAATACTTTTATTACTTTAATTGCCAAATCGTGGCATTAGACAAAGAAGGAAAGCCGAAACTTAGTTTTAAGGTTTTAAAAAGGACGGTATTGGCAAAATTATGTTAATTCTAGCGGCGGTCAAAAAAGCAGTACCTATTTATTGCAGAGGTACCTGTTTGGAGACGAGAGTCCTTAGGTTAGTTATAATTAAAAGCTATTTTGTTTTAAGCTTTTTTGTCTTTAGTATATTTTGACAAGGCTATTTTATGCAAGAGCTGTTTTAATGGGGCTATATACTCGGAGCTAATTAGGCCTGGGCTATTTTGGCGAGGTACCATTTATCAGTAAAGGTCATAATATTTTTGTATATGACGCACATTTATCTGTTCTAAAACCTGCAAAAATAAAGTCCTAGCACTATCCTTATTAAGGAAGACCTTATTAAACATTGCACTTGCACAAACTCAGATGTCAAAATAAGGTCGGCATTAATAGTGCCTCTCCTTATTTAGCTGTGCAATATTTCTTTATTACTTAAATTAACGAACATAAAGTCGCAGTAACTAAGAATTATTTAATAAGTTTTTGGTTCAGCACCTGTCAAAATTTAGGTAACTCTTTAGTTATTGGTCTCTTAAAAAAATTGGTTTATAAGTTGTTTAAAAAAATATCGTTTTTGCTATGGTATGGTAAAAATTGCCTATACGGCACATACGACATTTAGGGTAGTGATTTCTTAAATTTTATGAATTTTAGTCTTAAGATGTTGCTTAAACCCGTAAATCAAATTGTATATACAATGTGTAATCATTTACAGCTAATTGAATAAGTCATAGTACCATGTTTGTGTCGAAAGGCTTTTTATAAAGTTATTTTCTTTTTAGAATAAAACAGTTTATATATTTTTTTCTGAATCGATCTTACTAAAATTGTTTTACCCAAATCAAAAAAATAAATATCAAAATCTAACATGAAATAAATTTGGAAGTATAAATAGACACATATACTTTTATTTAAATTCTGTATCGTTACCATGTAATTTTTTATTTACAAACTGAACAGTAAGATGGTAGATATGTATTTTTTACATTTTTACATTATTTGGGGTAAATTGTCTTAAGAATTAAATAAACGAAAAAAACTAAAATTTGTGGCTAACTTTTTCTTATTAAGGTGTGTTTCAGCGTAAATTATTAGATCTATTTATTTTTTGATGGAAACCAAATAATAAAAATACTTATTTTGGCAAAAAGCATAAGGTATTGTAATGATAAAATAAGGATTTATAAACATTTAACATAGTTAGATAAAATAAAACTTTAAAATTAAGATTTATAAACAATGAGCATATGTATAAAAATAAAACAACCATAAATAATAGTCAAGGTAAGGTTACGGCCCTATGCTACAATAGGTGTCACAAACTCACTGTTTGATTAAAATTACTTTTTAAATTTTTAAAAAATATTAGAACAAAGGGTATAAATGGGTAAACGTACCGAGAGTCCAGGAGTCCGGCGAAAGCAGTTCAGATTGTGGGTCTGAAGGTCGGGGTTAGAATATTCCAATGTAGGGGATACACTCATAACGAAATAAGGGGGGTTAGTAATTACCTCACATTGGGTACTGCAAGTAGTAAAGTAGCCCAACAGTTTACAGGAACCAGGTTCCTCTCAGTAAAGTGCCCCATAAGGTAGAGGTCCTAATTTAGTATCATTGAGCAAAGTGCCCCGCGGTATAATGTGCCACAAGTAGTGGAATAAGTATATATTGCCGCAAGGTGGATACTCCTGTATACCATGTGACATAGAGTTAGTGCACCGGGTACTTATGGTGGAGGCGCCATT
Organism: Listronotus oregonensis; assembly: GCA_019359885.1. Classification (NCBI taxonomy): domain Eukaryota; kingdom Metazoa; phylum Arthropoda; class Insecta; order Coleoptera; family Curculionidae; genus Listronotus; species Listronotus oregonensis. Next base: position 21,430 of record JAHBCN010011679.1, read on the forward strand.
CCTATTCCAGTGCCCTTTGTTTATATCCTACAGAAGCTCCAATCTAAGCACCACATATGATGAAGGCGCCAAAAAAAATCCCTCTCAGATACGTCACAATATTGACTGAAACTTTTACAAAACAGTTATGACTTGCTTTAGCTTCTAACAGCAATATATGTTAGTTATATTATTTGGCATATTCTTTTTTGTTTAAAAATTAAGATGAGTAATCATAATTTTAGTTATTATGTACCTAATTTTATAATATAAAATGAACCATATAATACTTAATGTTTCTAAATTGCATTTGTAACCGTTATTAAGAAAATAACTTTAAAATATTAGCCTTTTTGGATAACTATATACAGTTTTTCGAACACATGATTCTACATTATAATGACTTTGAAGCACCATTAAATCCATTTGCAACACTTAAAGGAGGGCGATTCGATGCCATAAGGTATGGCGTATTCCTTTTTTACATTTTTACATAATAATAAGATTTTTATTGTAATAGGTTTAAAAGGATTTATCTGTAAAAAGTATTTTTGTGGTCTGAAATATTTTCTCATATACCTGCTTATATTCCAGAAAAAAACATGATGGACCAAATATGGTTAATAGAGTTTTCCACTTTGTACCAGCATATCATTCTAGCATGTGCCGCTTCTGGGCAACAAAAATGTACTTGGAATCAGCCACGCCTTAAAAATGCCATCTAAGAAGTTGGCAAAACGCCGTAAGGAATTTTCTATATGTATAAAAGTAGATATTTTAAAACCAGACTACTTCTTATTTCTTAAAGACATTCTTACAGATAATTCCCTTAAAGAAAATAGTTTGTTTAAAAAAATATTAAGACAAAACCATTTATTGGCACAAAATTTGGCATAGCTTTTTTAAAAAAGTGGTATTTTTAAATTTTATCGATTTTTAGTCGATACAAAAGTACCCGTAATTTTTTGTGTGTAGATGTCAATGACAAGTAATGTCATCTTGACATCAATGCAATTTAAAATTTTCCTTGTGTCGATTTTCGTACTAAGAACCCAAACAGAAACATACAAATATATTTGAAGCGTATACCAAAATTTGGGTATTGTAAAATACATAATATCTAATATCCATAAAAGAGGGGTAAGATACTATGTATTAAACTGATAAACACATGATTTGTGACATAAAATTTTCTGGGGTTTCTCTAAGACTAAAAAATGTCACTAATCGGTTGTTACAAAAAAGATATTACTTGCACCTTTACATTTAAGCAGAAATTTAATCAAAATGAAACAGGGTTTTTGTAATTAAATTAAACATTTTCGAGACTTAGCCAAGCAAAGATTAGAGAGGCCATATTTTTGGGTCCAAAAAGAGGAAGTATTTGTTTATATACAAAATAAAAATAATTTGCAAGCCTAGCCTTAAATCAGTTGTTAAATAACGAAATGAAATGTAACATGTCTTTTAAAATTCACTTTCTTGACTCTTGATTTCTTCCCCAAAAATTTGAAGGCTGTAAAGGCCCCACAGACTTCGTTCTGTTTAGGCAGTTTTAATCGTGGCGATCAAAAGCATCGATTAACATTGCCAGTTTGTAGGCGAAAATGGAACATAACACCGTCGGTGAAAATTTCTGCCTGCGCTTAAAATCTTAATCGTCAATTTGTCTATCATCATTTAAAAACGAAGTGTGTGGTGCAGAACGTTTTAAATTGTGATTCTTGTAATAAATAAACCCGCCGTATTTACTTTTTTCGGTAAACGACTGCAGCTTTGGGCGTTTAAAACGGTTTAAAATTATATTAGGTCTAGTTAATCGCCAATTTGTCCGTCTTCATTTAAAAACGAAGTGTGTGGTGCAGATCGTTTTAAATTGTGATTTTGTAATAAATAAGCCCGCCGTATTTACTTTTTCGGTAAACGACTGCAGCTTTGGGGTTTAAAACGGTTTAAAATTATATTAGGTCTAGTTAATCGCCAATTTGTCCGTCTTCATTTAAAAACGAAGTGTGTGGTGCAGATCGTTTTAAATTGTGATTCTTGTAATAAATAAACCCGCCGTATTTACTTTTTTCGGTAAACGACTGCAGCTTTGGGCGTTTAAAACGGTTTAAAATTATATTAAGTCTAGTTAATCGCCAATTTGTCCGTCTTCATTTAAAAACGAAGTGTGTGGTGCAGATCGTTTTAAATTGTGATTCTTGTAATAAATAAACCCGCCGTATTTACTTTTTCGGTAAACGACTGCAGCTTTGGGCGTTTAAAACGGTTTAAAATTATATTAAGTCTAGTTAATCGCCAATTTGTCCGTCTTCATTTAAAAACGAAGTGTGTGGTGCAGATCGTTTTAAATTGTGATTCTTTGTAATAAATAACCCGCCGTATTTACTTTTTCGGTAAACGACTGCAGCTTTGGGCGTTTAAAACGGTTTAAAATTATATTAGGTCTAGTTAATCGCCAATTTGTCCGTCTTCATTTAAAAACGAAGTGTGTGGTGCAGATCGTTTTAAATTGTGATTCTTGTAATAAATAAACCCGCCGTATTTACTTTTTTCGGTAAACGACTGCAGCTTTGGGCGTTTAAAACGGTTTAAAATTATATTAAGTGTAGTTAATCGCCAATTTGTCCGTCTTCATTTAAAAACGAAGTGTGTGGTGCAGAACGTTTTAAATTGTGATTCTTGTAATAAATAAACCCGCCGTATTTACTTTTTTCGGTAAACGACTGCAGCTTTGGGCGTTTAAAAGGTTTAAAATTTATTAAGTTAGTTAATCGCCAATTTGTCCGTCTTCATTTAAAAACGAAGTGTGTGGTGCAGAACGTTTTAAATTGTGATTCTTGTAATAAATAAACCCGCCGTATTTACTTTTTTCGGTAAACGACTGCAGCTTTGGGCGTTTAAAACGGTTTAAAATTATATTAAGTGTAGTTAATCGCCAATTTGTCCGTCTTTATTTAAAAACGAAGTGTGTGGTGCAGATCGTTTTAAATTGTGATTCTTGTAATAAATAAACCCGCCTTATTTAGTTTTTTCGGTGAACGACTGCAGCTTTGGGCGATTAAAACGGTTTAAAATTAAATTAAGTGTAGAAAAAAAAATTTTAATCGCCAATTTATCGGCGTTAATTAAAAAACGAAGTTTTGCCCCGTTTTTTTGCTCCAGACATACAATATCGTAGAAAAAAAAACTATGAGTGATAGAAAAGAAACAGCCATTTTCGGATTTTGCGGAAAGTTATAGAATTTAATTAGACATTTTCTATAGGCCGTTTTTTTATCAATAACACTTTGATAAACTTGTTTGAAGGTTTTGGAATTTACTGATTGGTATCTGATTTCCTATAAAATTTGGTATATTTAGTTTCAAAAATATTTGTTAGGTTACGGGTGTATAGTATAAGAGTTTAAAACTACAGGTGATTTCCTTTGGTAAAAAAAGGCGAATTGCCAATGTTCTTTATATACCACCAATTTTAAATAGCCTAACAGAATGGATTTTTTTTTTAAATAAGTAATTGTAGGTTTAAATTTTATAGAGATTATATATTAATATGGAAAACATCTAATAAAAAAGACACAAGGAAGCCATTTAGTTCTTATCTGTATATCATGGTGGTAGTTCGGAGTTACTAAAATTTTTTAAAGTTCTTATTTTTGGCAGTCAGTATGCGTTTCAGTACAAAACGTCCGAAATATTAGAAATTCACTAAAATGTTTTTGTTTTTTTTATGGTAAATAAATGCATACAAGAATATAGTTTAATATTTATTATAAATAATACTTTTTTATGCCACATATTGGGTCATTACTATACTTAGCAGAACCTTAAAGAAATCTGTAACCAAATGAGCTTAAGATAGGTACAATAAAAAAATTGTTGTCTGTCTGTTAAGCCTGTCCCTGATTTTACTAAATTTAAAAAAATATACACGTTATCCAGATAAAGAGTTCGCCATTGATAACTTTGTTATTAGTCAAAACATAAAAATGTTTAAATTACCAATCTAGTAGCACTTTTAACGTGCTTTAGGATTAAAAATGCAAAAAACAATTGACAACTCTGTTATTACGTTTAATAGTAAAATAGCATTTTTTTTAAATGGAACACCATGTATATTAAATCACCATTGAAGAGATCTTTTAAAAGCTTTAAAAATTCAACATTTAATATGTATATCTTTAATAGTTTTGAAAATATGGCAATTGACATAAGTTTGAAAGTAAAACAGCATTTTTTTGCAAATGAAACACCCTGTATATTATATCACCTCTAAAATAGTTTTTTCGAATGTGAAAGTTTGCAGAATGAGCGAAGCGAGTTCTGCTATTCACTTGGGTCCCTTAAAACGTACTTTTACACAAATATCATACAATATTTTTTTACAAACGCAATAATGCAGTTAAAATTAAATTATTTAAAAATTGGAAGAAAATAGTTTAACATAGCATCGTTAATAAAAATTATTGAAGTTGGCATTTATTAATGAATTCTAACAACAGTTGTTGATGCTAGTTGGTTACGGCATGTTACTTTAAATTTGATACACCGTGTCAGTTTTAGCTCGTTTAAGTTATAACTTAAAATCAACTCGAAATAAAAGAAAATGTAGGAGAAAGTATTGGTTTCATCGATCCAATTAAAGAGATAGATGAAGCGGCCAGTAGACCATCGCTGGATTTGATGCCCAGGAAGTCTGATATACATTATAATATTGCCTACAATAAGTTTATAAATTGGTTTAAGGAGAAACGTGTTGCTGGAAAATATACCGAAAATATATTTCTTGCGTATTTTGAGGAATAAGCGAAAATTTGGAAAGCATCATTTTTATGGTCGACTTATTTAATGATCAAAGCTATGCTACTCATAAAAAATGACGTAAATATCAGGAATTTCTTTAGGCTTATCGCTAATTTAATGCGTCAAAAATGCAAAGCGCAAATTGACCTGTTTATAAACTGTGCACCTGATGACGAATACCTTTTGATGAAAGTAGTTACCATTTTGGGAATTTTTGATGCCTGTCGCAGGGAGGAGCTTTGTCAGTTGACACCTGACGTAGGTTCCACGAAATTTTACTATCGTTGAAAAATTTTATTTGGATTATTATCCAAACTATATGGCTTTTCGTCCAGCAAATGAAGGACATCGAAGAGTTTTCCTAAAATACACGAAAGTTAAATGTACCAGAAATCCCGTCGGAATTAATTTTTTTGAAAAAATACCTGCTGCTCCACCAAGATTTTTGCAGCTTCCAAATCAGATCCTCTATACATGGCATTGTTTCGTCGTTCTTCAGCGCTTATTGCCGATGCTGGAGCAAATTTGACGACAACTAAGATGCGTGGGGGGTTGGAAAATAAGAACTCTCTACTACTTACAGTGAAAACAAGAGCAACAGATTGTGCCTCAACGTCGACTGAGAATGCGGTTTTTCTGTTCAATCCACCTTAATTAGAACTGTGAAAGGAATTTGTTTTTAAAGTTGTTTAAATTGTACAATTAATATAAATGTTAGTTAATAAATAAACTTTGATGTTACACTTTTTAGACTTATTTTTAAGGCATCTAGATAGTGTTAAAAATTAAATTTTTAACACGTTTGTATTTTAAGATATTTAAAACAGATTTAAAAAATGCTTCGTTTAATACGTCCATCTTTAATAGTTTCGAAAATATACTTTGTAATTTCTGGTCTGTTATGATCTGTAGCTATAAGCTGTATACAGTAAGCTTACAGCTTACAGCTTATAAACGTTTAATTGGATTTTTTTCTTTAGATTTGGAGGCTCAATTTTTGAAACTATAAAAAATATACATATTAAACGTAGTTTGATCTACCTTTTTAATGACGATACAATATACAAGGTGTTTCCTGGATCAACAATGGTTTTCTAAATTATTTTATCGTAACATTGCTAAAAGTTTGGTAATCTAAACAATTTTGTATTTTAACTAACACTTAATTTGGAAAAACCTGTATATGTGTAATTTAAATGCGTTTTGTATGATACAAACGATGCTTGCAAAGATTATTAGGTTAATTTTTTTATTTAAATTGATGACAAGTGGCCTAAGAGATAAAAAAGTTTAAAGCCCTGTTTCTTATAAGGGGTTTTAGGTATGCTTTTAAATACATGTTAATCCTGTATACACTTTTACCATAAAAACTCGAACACTAATATTACAACGACCGCTTTTCAGTGCTCTTCCTAATAAACACTTGAGTCTCTCCAGGAGAGCGGGAGGAGTGATGATTTCGCGCTCCGGCCGTCACGCGACGAACTGCACCATGAGGGAGGGGTGCGCGCGCAACGCGTGAGGCAGCGCGTCCAGCCGTTAAATGATGCTTTCTCTGTTCCTTTCCAGGTCCTCTTGCTCCAGTGAGCTGGTTGATCGTGACCCGCAGATTTGCATCTCTATCTCAGCTAACCTAAAAGTTTAAAAAATTATAACAATTAACAGACTTTTTTAACTTTAGCTTATTAAAAAAAATATGCAAACATATACCTATGTTTGTGTTAGGATCCAACCAACTCTTATACCAAATTTGTTTTAATTTGGCGGCCGTGTTCGGTAAATATAACTTTATATCATTAATATTAAATTTTTTTAAATAAAGAAACTTATTACCTAAGGTAAACAAAAAAAATAATTGTGCAAAAATATTTTTTTATACAGTGTGTCTATTTAAGTTGGCAATATCAGGGAAACTTTTTTTTATTAATTTTACAAAGAAAAGTTATTCTTCATAAAAAAATCTGCATGTTCTGAAATCTAAAATTCAATAATTAAATATTAATTTTTTTAATCCTATACGAGGTAAGTCAAGAAATATGAATTTTCGTCAGGAGTAAAGTACCTTTTTATTTGACAATATCAAAAATTGTTATTATAAAAAGTTATTTAGAATTAAAAATCATGTTTTTAATTCTGAACAACTTTTCATAATAACAATTTTCGATATTGTGAAATGTAAAGGTACTTTACTTTTGAGAAAAATGAATATTTTTTCACATACCTCGAATAAGGTCGATAAAATTTGATATCTGTTAATTCCATTTAAGGTTTTAGAATATGCAGAACTTTTTATTAAGATTAACTTTTTA